>SPJY01009385.1:1733755-1776464 GCA_005191435.1 Raddia distichophylla | reverse complement strand
GGCTCGCCCACACGCAGGGGCCTGATTGCCCGCCTGCTGGAACACCCGAGGCATCCGCGTCCTGACCGACCGGAGTCCGGTGACGCGGGGAACTAACCCGAACAGGGGAAACTTCTGCCGGGAGACTTGGCGTGGGCACGCGAGGTGGGTCGCGACGTGGTCGCTTGCACCGATCGCGGTACCGCGCTACAGTCTGATTGATAGAATCATCGAGGTTGCGGCGAATGACCTCTTGCTCGTGAGCAGCCAGCGCAGCCTCGTCTTGAAGCCGAGCAGAGTTAACCTGCCCGACCTCGCCGGCCGCCACAGCCCGTGCAGGATTCTCAGAGGTTCCTACATCGGCCATGTTGATGCTGCGGGGGCCGTGTGAAGGTACGCTAGACGGTGTCATCGCTGTGTCACCACAGGTAGAATCCACCGACATAGCCTTGGAATCCGACAGATCTAAACCGTCGTAAAGATCATCGGTTCCGTAACCATCGTCTATGACGGGAGTGCGATCTGAGGCTATCTCCGCCATATAGGCGGAAACATCCGCTTCAGATGCAGAAAGTGTCCGAGACCGAACAGATCGATCTGAACTGACAGGGGATGAGACGTCCTGTCCTTCTGAGTCGTAGCCCTCAGGAAGAATCTCTGTATCGCTGACAGAGTTCGACATGCTCGATCTGCGTATCCCCACGGACGGCGCCAGCTGTCGACGGTTGAGATATCGATCTCAAGTCAACCAAGGTTCTTCAAGAGTGAGATAGGAGACACGCCGAACAGAACGAACAACAGCGAACAGGGAGACAGGGTTTTTATCCTGGTTCAGGCCTCTCGAGAGAGATAATAGCCCTACGTCCAGCCTTTCTTATATATCAAGATGAATACAAGAGGTGGCTCGACGAGACGAACAAGTCTCGGCGAGATTATGGTGTATGTGAAGTGCTAAGGTGCTAAAGCTCTAGGTCAGGGATGTAAAACTCTAGCCAGGTCCCTCTAAACACCTTAGGGGCCCTGTTTATATAGTGCGAAACAAACCGACCTACCGAGGAATATCGGGCCGGGCTAACTACGAGACCGTAACGAACTCATACATGCCAAATACAATCCTACGGTAGATAAGGTAATCTCCTAATCTTGGGGATCATGACCTCCAATCCAATCCGGAAAACCAACGTCCGGGTCTTCACGTAGTCACGCAGAACCCCTGTTCGAGACGGACTCAAGCATAACTCCTTGGCCACATACGCACCGCGCCAACCAGGAAGCTGTTCGGCAGGATGCATATGGGCCAGATAGAACCTTCCAGAGAACTGGGCCCTGGCAGGCTGTTCGATTGGGCCGTCAGAGAGTGGGCCATAGCAATGGGCCGTAATTTTATCCCCGACAGGAATATATCGAACAACAACAAATATAAGCAGTATTATTATTATATCAATTTTATAATCTGAAAGACACAATACAAACGATACTCACAACGTCAACACAAGTTCGCATCATCTTAATATTGCCAAACACATACATTCATCAACAAGCACATAAGTTCGCACAATTCTACACGTCAGCACAAGTTCGTACAAGTTTAACGCATCAACACATTTACATATATCAAAAGATATTTCACAAAATCAACTAGCTTGAAGGAGTATTATTAAACTGATGTTCGCTACCAGCATCGTCTCTTGAAGCAAGAAAGTCTTCAACGGTTGGCGAAGTCCTCGAAGAAGAAGCGCCTCCAACATTGGCATCTGAAAAAGCCTCCGAACCCTAAATTGTAATGCAATATTAGAATTTCTAAATTACACCATCATACATATACAAAAAGTCTAAATGTGATACATACCGTAATGGGAGATTGTTGTGTAAATATAGGTGGAGGTCGAAATGGAGAAAGATTTAATGGCGTTCCTAATTATTGTGTCATATATGCCTACAAATAAATAGTGCTTGGCCTCGTCACCAGCTCCCGCCGTGGCCTCGTCACCTGTGTTAAATAATAATATTTACGTCGGCACGATCCAGCCGACGTAAATAACCCAATTATTAACGTCGGCTTCATCCGGTCCGACGGAAACTACTTTGTCTGACGTTAATAGTTCGTTTTCCTGTAGTGTGGGGGTGGTAGCACCCGGGCTCCACGCCGAACGGGTACTCGATGCGGATGCTGCAACAGCGGGCGGTGAAGCCTAAAAGCGCCGCCACCTCGAAAGCTGCGCCCGCCGCAGCCGTGAGCCGTGAGGGCTAGTCCTGCAGTCCTGCTCGGCGCTAGCCTCTCCATGTATATCAATGGATTATGGAACGCAACAATGGAACGCAACGAACAGTCGACTAGCTGCTAGTTGGTGCTGGTGAGCGGTGACGCGGCTTATTAATTATGTATACACTTTTGGTAATAATGTCACTGATTTTTATAGAAGTCTCAATCTATATTTTTATATATCTAGATATTTTTTATTGAATTTTTTACATGCTCTATAGAGATGTTTGATTCATGATCTAGAAAATCGACTGGTGCGGTCTGATGTCTATGCATAACAATTGTATGATTGAAGTGGCTTAGCTGAACGAATAGGTTAGCTAATCTAAAATTAGTTATATATAAGATTGAATAGGTAAACTGCCGAATAACTAAGCTTAAGATAAATTTCCTATGCTGCGACATTACTTTCCAATCTTCCGAGAAATGCATTTCCACATCTACTAATGTTCTTCCTTTGTACGTGTGAGAACGGTTGGTTGCGTATATATCATTTAAACTTTTAAAGATATGTGTTCAACCGAGAATCGTTTATGTTCGAAATTGCAATAGCATTCAGACGTGAGAAACTATATTTTCATCCAATAATTCCGATAAAGGTCCACGTGCTCAATTGTGCATCACGCGGGCGCTCCGGCCTCTACCGTGTAGTCGTTGTCTCGGCATGCCTTATTTTAAATTTTCGTGCTCTAAAGTTTCCTCGTAAAATTTACACTGACAAGCGATATCCATTGATTTTCTCTCCTGCTGCCGCCAAAACTGCACTGGTGTCAGCGAGCAAATTTTCTCCTTTTCAGTTAAAAAAAAAATGCCATCCTTCTGATTGAGCAGCGGTTCATCATCAGTCACTAACAGGGGTTAATTTGACATTTCGATTTGAATACGGGTTAAGACTACTTGTATAAAAAATTGTAGAGATAGTAAGTTTTTAGGCCACATCAGATCCCTTTATAAGAGTTCTTTCTGGATGAAAGAATTGTCACGTAGGGCATGAACAGAAGCAAAAGAGATTCTTCGGAAGCACCGAACAATTAATCACAGGTGGGTAAAAGAAATGGGGAGGTAACGAAATCGGTTGCAATATGTCTCCCCAATAACACTACACATCCTCAACTGGAAAGTCAGAGGCCTCAATTCAGATGCAAGGCGAAGTGTTCTTCGAAATCTTATCTCCACATCTGGAGCATCGTTGGTTTGCATCCAAGAAACGAAGCTGGACGTTGTGGAAGCTCAGGCTGTGGTGGATTGCACTGGTTGTTCTTTTGTGTCCCTTTTTGCCTGCCTCCCAACTATTGGAACAAGGAGAGGGATTCTTCTGCTTGCGCATGAAAATTACTTTCAGATGGACGACATCGTTTGCACACCTAACTATCTCTCAGCAACCATCAAGTCAAAGCTGACAAGCATCTCCTGGCGCATCACGATTGTCTATGGCCCACAGTCCACAACAAATAAACTTATCTTTTTTTCAAGAGATTGCCACTCACGCACCGACTACTCTTCCCTGACTCATCTTGGAAGACTTCAACCTTATCTACCAAGCAGCGGACAAAAGCAACTCCAACCTTAACCCGTCGCTTATGTATGCCTTTCGCTCAATAATCAACAACCTTGAGCTAAAAGAAATTCACCCCTCGAGTCGTCGCTTCACATAGAGCAACGAGCAAGCCAATCCTACCCACACGAGGATAGATTGTGTCTTTTGCACTGCAGCCTGGGAGCTCCTCTTTCTAGAGACTTACCTCAGAGCTTTACCATCGTTGGTCTCTGATCATGCCCCTCTCCTCCTTTCAACGGCAATGGAGGATAGGCCCACTAATGTTTTCGCTTCGAAAACTATTGGCCACGAATCGAGAGCTTCCATCAAGTAGTCCAGCAGGCTTGAAGTCGTCCAATGGCTAACATGAACCCCTTCCGCAAACTTCACACCAAGCTCTTCTGTATTGCTAAGGGAACTGGATCCCCTGACATCCCATTGTAATGTCAGGGGATCTACAGTACCCCTGACATTGCTACATCGGAACCGTTGGATCAATGATGGATGGCTAGGAAGGTTCGCTACAGTACTTTCCGCTACAGTATCTTTCTCTATGGTACTCATGCTACAATACTCTTTTACTGTAGCTACAGTTCTCCTCTGACATTACTCACAAATGATCATTGTGCTTCCCTGACATTGCAATGTCAGGGGATATGCATCCACTGTTAAGGCCCTCTCCAAATGGGCAAAGATCAAAGTGGAAAACTCCAAGGTTCTCCTCGCCATAGTTCACGAACTGATCCTCCTCTTCGATCGAGTTAGCGAGGCACACCCTCTTTTGCCTATTGAAAGGGACCTTCACAGGCGACTCAAAAACCGTAGCTTGGACCTCACCATGATTGAGAAAGCCCGGATGCGTCAACGGACAAGGGCCCCATGGGTCAAGTTGGATGATGCAAACACGAGATTTTTCACATTCGTGCCAATTCTAACAACCACATTCATTCCTTGGCCACGCCCGATGGGCCAGTCAGCACCCACTTTGATAAGGAAAAGGAATGTCACCGCTACTTTCTGGGGCATCTAGACACCCTCTTCAATTGTGAACTCTCCTTGGATTGGGAACACATGGGCTATTTACCTCATGACTTGGATGACCTGGAGCTGTCTTTCGAGGAAGAAGAGATAAAGCAAGTCGTTCTTTCCAACCCCATAGATAAGGCACCTGGCCCAGATGGCTTTACAGACCTTTTCTTTTATGTTTGTTCGGACACAATTAAAAAGGACATCATCAATGCCTTCCATCATCTTTACGACCAAAACTAGGCCTCGTAAAATCTCCTCAACACAGCCAACATCGTCCTCTTGCAAAAGAAGAAACTCGGTCAACAACTGACAGGCTTTTGCTCGATCAGTCTAATCCACCGCTTTAGCAAACTATTGTCCAAGCTCCTGTCCAACAGATTGGCCTCTCATTTGGATAGCCTAGTTTCAACAAGCCAAAGTGCCTTCATCAAAGGTCGTGCCATTCAAGACAACTTTCTTCACGTGCAGAACGCCATACAAGACCACCAACGCAGAAAGACCTTGGCTATCTTCCTCAAAATTGACTTGTCCAAGGCCTTTGACTCAATCCATTGAGGGTATCTACTAGAGGTTCTACAGCGCCTGGGCTTTCGTCAACGCTGGCGTAATTGGATCTCCTCCCTTAAAGGGTCAGCCTCCTCCGCCGTCCTTCTCAATGGCACTCCGGGTCCCTCTATTTATCACACAAGACGAGTTAGGTATGGGGATCCTATCTCGCTCATGTTGTTCATTTTGGCCATTGATCCTATCCAGCGGCTCTTTCTTCTTGCACTGAAAAATAATGTTCTCTCCGCTATCAACTCACGGATAGTCTCCATGCAGACATCCCTCTACGTTGATGACATGACCATCCTTATAAGTCCTGTGCGCAGTGAAATTGAGGCGGCTATGAATATACTTGAATGCTTTGGGAAGGTCTCCGGACTCCACACAAATCTTTTCAAAAGTGTTGCCAACCCGATCCACTGTAGGCCGGAAGAGCTAGATGACATCTTAATGTCCTTTCCCGGTAGGAGAGATCCCTTCCACTGCACATATCTCGGGCACCCTCTTCACCAATAAAAGCTCAAGAAGGTGCAATTTCTCCCCTTAAACAAGAAGGTGCAAAAATGGCTTCAAGGATGGAAGGGGAGTCTCTTGAGCAAGGCCGATCGGCTACACTCGCCAACACTGTCCTCTCAGCTCTACCTGCGTACTTCCTGTCTACTTTTTCATTACAAAAGTGGGTTTCAAAGAGGTTGGACAAAATACGTCGAACCTTTCTCTGGCGAGGAGAGAAGTCATCAAGTGATGGACATTCACTTGTAATTGGCCAACTGTGTGCCTATCAAAGAAGATGGGTGGCCTTGACACCTTGGATCTTCAAAAATTTAGTACAATACTTCGTTTGAGGTGGTTATGACTCAATTGGAATGACTTAAGTAGACCTTGGAATGGCTTTCCGATACCCTACAGTGATCGTGACAGAGAGCTCTTTCGCGCGGCCACACATATCACCGTCCAGAATGGTCGGAAGGCTAACTTTTGGCTGGACAACTAGCTGAAGAGGTCAGCACCATGCAACATCGCGCCCCACCTCTTCAACATCGCAAGGGAAAAGATCATACCATTGCATATTTGTTTTACAATGATAGGTGGATAGGCATGGTGCGACACCTCAACACGGTAGAGCAGCTTAAGAACTATCTCCACCTTTGAAGTCAACTTCGTGGTGTAACGCTAACAGATGCAACTGATGAGATCATTTTGACTCCATCTTCGGATGGTCAGTTCTCCACTAAGTCGACCTATAATCTCCAATTTCTGAGAAGCACGAGCTGATCTTAGAGACACCATCTGAAAGACATAGATAAAAAACAAATACAAATTTTTTGTCTAGTCTCTCGTCCATGGACGCATTCATACAGCTGATGTCCTGACTCGAAAAAGATGACAACACCAACCTATCTGTCCTTTATGCCAAAATAGTCAAAAAACCATCAACCACCTGACTCTCCATTGTTCGTACTCTGAAGGAGTTTGGAATGAAGTTCTCAATCAATATCCTCAAACGCCTAAATGGATAGATAACATGAGCTTCTGCGACTGGTGGATCACGGCCCCTTCACAGATAGCCGACAAAGCAGCCAAGAGAATCCTTAATGGTCTCATAGTCTACACTATTTGAAATCTTTGAAAGAAAAAATACGTATTTTTTAGCATAAAAATCTTCTTTTTAGAACGTTAATAGAATTTTAGAGGAGGTGAAAGGACGGAGCATGGGGCTCCTTGTTACCCCAATGTAATTGTTTTTTGTTTCCCTAGCCGTGGTTAGGTCCTTGTACAGTGTACAATTCTCTTCTTCTTAATGAAATGGTAGAGCGGCTGCCCCGTTTGTTTAAAAAAACATACTGCACAATGTACATTTCAGTCATACTACAGATACTGGACATTGACTGGTAAGAAAATAAGCATATTAGTTATGAAAAACATTTTCAGCAAGAACACACCAAAACAAAACTCATAGCTGGCCTACGCACAAAAGCAGCATGATCAAACAAATGCCATTCCCAGAAAGCCTCTAAAATTATTTAGGAGGGAACAAAAGCAATACCATTTGTTCTTTGCCATAAATTGCATATGGAGATGTATAAAGCATTGTCGCCCATGGCAAGGCAAGGTCACCGAGGATATCTTGCTGAAAACATGATTTCCTCTTCCATAGTGTACTGTCTGCTTACCTCCTCGTAGTCTCCTTTAATTGGTGTATCCATTTCGGAAAGTAAATTTTCCATTGACTTGTAATGACCGACAATTGGATCCCCATCCCCGTTATATCTCTTCGATGCGAAATTATGTGCATTGGGCTTCTTCATAGCTTGTAGGTTTTCAAGTATCATTTCCACTTCCCTCATTGTAGGACGGCTCTCTGCTTCCAATTTTGTGCACATCGCTGCTAGTGTGGCTATTTCTTGGACTATTCCATCATCCTCTTCCATGACTTGTGGATCTATTATGTCCAGAAGGCTGCCTTTTATGAGTAGGGAGCCAAAATGTGAAACAAGACTATCATTGTTATTAGACCTGTAGAAATACGGTTTCTTTCTAGTGAGCAACTCTACAAGCAGAACACCAAAACTGAAAACATCACTCTTGTCTATCAACCGACCTGTATAGTAGTATGTAGGATCTAAATAACCAAATGTTCCTTGAACAGCTGTAGTCACTGCTGTTCTATTGATTGAAATGTACCTTGAAGCTCCGAAGTCCGATATTTTTGCTGTTAGGCTATCATCAAGTATGTTAGATGATTTGATATCTCTGTGATATATTGGCATCGAAGCAGCTGAATGTAGATAGGCTAGAGCTGTAGCAACCTCAAGCGCAATCCTTAATCGGTTATCCAATGATAATAATGTCGGTTCTCCAACATGTAAATGATGATAAAGGGTTCCATTTGAAATGAATTCGTAAACCAAGAGTGGTACTTCTGTCTCAAGGCAGCATCCTAGGAGCTTCACCACATTTCTATGGTTGATTTGAGAAAGAATCGTAACCTCATTTATGAATTCATCAATTTCTCTCTGTACTACGATCTTTGCTTTCTTAATGGCCACGACATGTAGGTCCAAAATTCCTTTATATACAATGCCATGTCCTCCACCACCAACCTCACGAGATTTGTCAAAATTGTTTGTGGCCTTCTCTAGCTCCCTTAAGGTAATGATCATCCTTTCACCAATATCCACCTTTTGTGATATTAACTGTTGCAATAGGAGTCCATGGTTTTGGTTGAAAAATTTTTGTTTCGTTATTTTCACCTTTCGTAGCTTGATCTGACGTGCAACAAATGGAGCAACAAGTACAAGGAGCGTGAGAATCGAGCCACCACTCACAACTAGGCCTATGATTAAACCTGAAAAATTGAAAACATAAGATTGCACATCTTATATTTCAACAGTAGGAAAAACCAATACAATATTGCAATTTGCCACATTTCCGTTCTCTACAATGACACTAAACAAAATCATAGTAAAAATAAATAATAATTCCGAAATTTTTTGAATAAGACGAGCCGGTCAAACTTGGTGTCAAAAAAGTCAAACGGACTATAATTTGGGACGGAGAGAGTATATATTGGGACGCCGAAGCAGCCACACATGACCTAGAGAGATCCAGCAGTGTGCAGAGGCCGCCGTGTGGTAAACAGCAATCTCGAAATAATCGAGACAAGATCCAGCGTGATGGGATGACAAGCATCGATCCAATCTGATCTAGATGAGCACGAACAAACAACACATCACAGGGACAAGCAGAAGCGGCTGGAAACATAGCAGAGACAGCAGCCGTGCGACCCACAAGCAGGGCAGCCACCTACACTGCCTGGCAGATCTGACAGGGAGAGGTGGCGGCCCGAGCGGATCTGAACCGAATGAGCTCGGACTGGTGGAGCGGCGGCAGAAGAGACCACGACAAAGGCAGCAGCGAAGACGAAGAGCTACAGCCGCGGAGGATAGCTAGGGCAACGAGCAGCAATGTCGAAGAGGTGGCCGCCCCGCGGAACAGAGATAGCTCTTCCCGGTGAAGGCAACAGCAGAAGACAAGTCAGCGGTTGACTAGGGTTTTGAGCACGGTAGCTCTCATACCATGTTATGAATATAAGATAAGACAGGAAAAGCTCAGATAAGGGCAAAAGATTTATCTATCCTAATATGATAAAGGACTCCTAATATATCCTATTATATCCCTGACAACCATGACCAGATAACGAGTTTGTTAGTGAACACTTAGGCTATGTTCTTTTCAGCTTAACAGATTAACGACTTATTTATGTTTTGAAAACATATATATTTTGGTTTTTTGGAGTCCCTTTTTTGCTGTTTCAACAATGGGTCCTAACGCTTTAAAAACCAGTCAAACGAAATGAATGCAAATCTCGAGATTACCTCGAGAAGCTCTCAAAATTCAGTCATTTCAGCCGTTCAAATCAGCCTAAAAGAACATATAAGGTTTGTCTTTTGACTTAGTCTTTCAAACTATCTGGGCAAAGGATTTAATCTATCCTAATATGATAAATGACTCCTAATATATCCTATTATGTCTCTAACAACCATGACCAGATAACGAGTTTGTTAGTGAACACTTAGGCTATGTTCTTTTCAGCTTAACAGATTAACGACTTATTTATGTTTTAAAAACATGTATATTTTGGATTTTTGGAGTCCCTTTTTTGCTGTTTCAAAAATGGGTCCTAACGCTTTAAAAACTAGTCAAACGAAATGAACGAGAATCTTGAGATTACCTCGAGAAGCTCTCAAAATTCAGTCATTTCAGCCGTTCAAATCAGCCGAAAAGAACATATAAGGTTTGTCTTTTGACTTAGTCTTTCAAACTATCTAGGCAAAGGATTTAATCTATCCTAATACGATAAATGACTCCTAATATATCCTATTATATCTCTAACAACCATGACCAGATAACGAGTTTGTTAGTGAACACTTAGGCTATGTTCTTTTCAGCTTAACAGATTAACGAATTATCTATGTTTTGAAAACATGTATATTTTGGTTTTTTTTGGAGTCCCTTTTTTGCTGTTTCAAAAATGGGTCCTAATGCTTTAAAAACCAGTCAAACGAAATGAATGCGAATCTCGAGATTACCTCGAGAAGCTCTCAAAATTCAGTCATTTCAGCCGTTCAAATCAGCCCAAAAGAACATATAAGGTTTTGTCTTTTGACTTAGTCTTTCAAACTATTTGGGCAAAGGATTTAATCTATCATAATATGATAAATGACTCCTAATATATCCTACTATATCTATAACAGTCATGACCAGAAAACGAGTTTGTTAGTGAACACTTAGGTTTGTCTTTTTGACTTTTGAGTCTTTCAAACTAGGACCTTTAAGACTAAGCTTTTTTAGATATTTGAAAAATTGTGTGTGACGTAAGTAACATAGACAATAGTGGTAGAACGGAGTTGGTTCGAGTAATTTTGAAGACCTTAAAGAAAGAATTGTGTGTCATGTATGTAACTAGGAATGGAAGGGATAACGTATAATTTTTCTTATCCACAAACCAATAGAACACTTCATATTCTAAAAAAAATGGTTAAGTGAAACATCTCAGCCAAGATACACAGTTGGATCAAGTATTTGGGGAGGAGGCATCTTTATATATAGATTTGAATGACCACGAATTAATACCAAGAAAATGTTATTAGCAATACATTTGTCTATATAAATATGAAATTATATAAATAGCATAAAAAAAGGTAACCAAAGCTACATAGTGGTTGTCACCTGAATAATTCTTGATCTTAATGCATCCCTCTTCTACGGAGGGGTTCCCATAGGTCCCATCAGGGCATCGACATTGAAATGTTCCGGGCAAATTTATGCAGATTCCATGGCATGAGTGAGATTCCTGAAGCGCACACTCATTGATGTCTAGAGAAAAACATAAGACAAAGAGAAACATCATATGCTAGAAAGGAAGTCAGAGAAATTACTGACCATTTGGGCAGCAAAATAGAACTAAAAAAGTTGCAAAACCATAAAGTAAAATAGAGTGCTAAAGTAGTTAAATCTATGGAAGTTGTAGATAGGTACTAAATTGTATTTGATCTACTTTGCACTCCAACTTGTATGGTAAGAGAATAATATTGAATTGATTGAACTTGCACCTTGGCATCCATTCAGGATGTAAGGGTTGCCTTGATAGCCACCAGAGCAGATACACCGGTACCCTTTGAAGACGTAGCTTGTGTAGTTTTGACAATAGCTGTTGCTGCTGAGGCATGCAGGAGCAACAGAATGTTGCTTTCGACAAGATGAATTGCTGATCACCCAGTCTAGCAAGCCAGGAAGCGCAACCCCACGGGGTTCAACCATGAGCCTTGTGATGTTATAGAAACCCTCCTCAGCTATATACACCGATGAGTTTGCATCAAAATTTGTATCACTAGGAGGCTGGATCTGGATGTGGTAGGATGTGTAGCCTTTTGGTATGCCTGCATTACAGCAGGCAATGCCAGAGCACTCACCACGCATCATTAGATAGCGGTACATCGGAAACTGTGGACTTGGGTTTGTTACCAGACTTGGGCAGTAAACGGCACAGGCATTAACAGTGGAATTATCCTCTCCCATGAGGATAACCTGGCTGTTGCTGCAAGAAAGCACGAGGAACTTGTTCCTGTCCGGTGCAATAAAGAATGGACCTCCCTTTATAAGGCCTCCCCATGTGTGATACTTACTTGTGTTGGGCCTTGATGCACCATCAATATCACCCAAAGGCAGGAAATTGGTGCTGTTGATGCGCACTGTGCCATTGGAAATGGAAATCTCGACCACTTCAACAGTGCCATCGCCAAGGAATAGCTTGGGCGGGTGATATGAGTGATCGCAGGTGAGGTTGAAGCCGTCGTGGTAGCAACCAGGATCCACACCAAATGGGTAGGGGATGCTGATGTTGCCGCAACTTTTGCTGCAAGCTGTTGCCGCAGCGACTGCCCTTTCTAGCTGCAGCAGCGCCATTGCAACCACAGCAGAGAAGAGCATTTGCCTGCTTGCTGCCCTCTCCATGTATGCAATTGTTGCTATTGCGACCTCCACAAGCAAACACAGTTCCTTTCTAATATCCAAGTGAGACGCTACAGTTCACTCAGCACTGAGCACTCCACATGACTTCACTTGGATTGGCAAAAGTATTATATGCCATACCACCTAACCCACTGGCCACTGACTTAAATAGTAGCAAAGGTAATATGAAGTGAGACCTGTGTATCACGCGGGGCACTAGGAGACAAGTAGACAACAGCTAGATGGGTTCCCATGCGTGGTGGTTTGATTGAGTGAAGAGAATGTGTGAAGAGAATCTTCTTTTAGCGAAATTACAAGAAATTTCCAACTAGTCAGGAGCTCATCAAATTAGATTCCATTCACAAAGTTGTTTGCTTTGGAATCAAAAAAATGTTTTTCACTGCACGTGATGCTTAATCTATTCCTAAACTATAGCAATCAAGTCATTGTCTGACAATCTCAGTCACAGATGAGATCGTCTAGACACCAACACTGGTTAAAACTACACATGCTTACATCAATTAGGAGCAGAAACAACGAAACTTGATGCGGATGGAGAATTCATAGTTTCATACCGAGGTGGCGAAACAAATTTTACCTAGCATGGAGGTGGAGCGTTCTTGAGCTTGCACGCCTGCCTGCCTGCCTGCCTGCCTGCCTGCCTGCCTGCCATAGGGGAAGAGGCGAGCCGCCTGCGGCCTTCAGTCCTGGTCAGTGTCGCTGCGACCAATCGCCGGTCGATTCGATCGCCACGCCGCCGGCATCACCCAGCCGTCGCCTATCTCCGGCTCCTCGGAACCCTAACAGCCCCCATTCCCGAACCCTTCCCCTCGATTGCTCTCCAGTCCGCGGCGCCCCACGGAGCCACCGCGCAGACGCAGAGCCGCCGCCATTTGTTCTCTACGGCGTTGTTTCGCGTGGCCCTCCGTTCGCCGAGCAGCCTTGGCCCTTGGGCAACCATCGGAGCTGGCCCGCGGCGGCCCTTTCGCCGGTGGTGACTGATTGAAAAAGGAGAGAGAGAGGTGGAGGAATAAAGATCCGATTTATTGGAAATAGAAAAATATGGGGGGTTTTGAAAAAAAAAAAGTAGTTTGAGATGAAAATGAAAAAAAAATACGGCCTCTTGACCAACCTGGCAACCTCAACAGCTGCCTTCAATTTTTTTTTTCAAATCTTTTCCACTGACCAATGACTATTTCCTCAACAATATATACAGTCGACAACTCAACATTCTCGCTTCACTTAAAAAAAAAAGAGAGAGAGAAAAGACTCTCGCTTCCCTTGCTTAAATTGAGAAAATCTTAAATTAAGAAAAAAAAAATAGAGAAAAAATTGCTCCGCAACATGACGTCCATCTGTTCATCTTCAAAACAGCAGTGTGTCATCGAGGGAAGCTCGCCGCATCAAGAACTCCTCCTCTTCCAAGCTGTAACGCCCGCTCCCTTGCTACCTGTCCCTGGCCACGCTGCGACGGCGACGGCGACGGCAACGGCGACGGCAGCAGCTGCGCCATGATGCGGAGCGGAGCAACCTCCATGGAAGCTCGCAAGAAGCTCGCCAGCGCCATCTCGGCCACTTGCCTCATCGTCGGCCTGTCTTTGGCGTCTCCGCCTGGTGCACGTCGCAGCGAGCTCGGCGCCTTGCTCGACCCTCTCGTCTTCCTCCCCCGTGACCTGTGGATCCACTACCTGTGCCACATTGCCTTCCATGAGCAGCGAGTGGAAGTGCGCAACGAGGCTGTCGCTGCCAAGGGACTTGTACAAGAACGGCTTCTTTCTGGTGAGCAATTCTATGAGAAGTACACAGGAACCGAAAACATCGCTCTAGCTTGTTGGTCAATTTGCCGGTGTACTGTAGTACGTGGGGTCTACGAGAAGGGATTCGAAATTCGATAATTAATTTCATAGGAGTGCTATAAATCTTCTTCATTTCCAACACGCATTGCAGTGTCGATACCTGGTTTATATACAAGGGCCGTTCCAATGTAAGTTTCTGAAAACTAGTTTCTACTCCTTCCACGTTATTAGGAAAACAATAGATGTGATGGTTACAATGTACCGGATCTAAATATGGGCATGACGTTTGAAACCGTTAGAAATTAATTATTAAAATAAAATTTCAAATGAAACTCGTATGAAATTTGTAAAAATAGTATTAATTATTATAAACACTTTGCTTTAAATAAAATTTAAAAATTTAATATATTTCTCATTATTTCACTTCATTTTGTGTTTAAAAAATAAAAACCATGGTTAATCACTAAAATCCGCGGCTAACCGCGTAAAACCACCGTCTAACCGACCCAACGTTCGACAAATTTTAAAAACCATCAGGATCAAAACCATGAGAAACTGCCGGCTAACCGGGCTCCGCGCCTTTGCTGACTCGGAGGTCTCCACCGATTTTGCAAACCCCAATCGCACACACCCACTCATTCCTCCCTCCATTTGCAGGCCTCTAGACAGCCATGCGGCGAGCTCCGGACGGTCGGTCGGCGAGCTCACCTTGAAGAAGACGCCAGACGGAGAAGAGCGTGAAGTGGGTGGCGCGACGACTTTGGGCGGCGTGGCAAGGTGAGCTGGTGGCGATAGCGGTCTCTGCCACTACTAGAAAACTGGGCTAATATAACAATACATTATTACTGGTTAGATTGGAACTGGTATTGATAGGGGCATCAGTAGCGATCCGGCTTTCAGTACCGGTTGGAGACAACAGTAAAGATTCATTTTGCATGCGAGTACAAGCTAGCTGGCACTCATCAGTACCGGTTCATAATAGTTCGTATTGCGAACCAGTACTGTAAACTCGTTTCTGAAAAGGCTAAAAGGTATGCATATTCTAGTTATAACAAAGTGTGTGGGTGGGTGAGTTGGTTAGAAGAGTGATATGTGGGTCACAAACCTTCGGTACCAGTTCAACCAACCGGTAGTGATGCCCTTAGGAATCAGTCCCAGAAAACAAGTACCGGTTAAAAAAGAGTATTGTTGGCTCTTGCCGACCGGTGCTAAAGTTCATGTCTGCAGTAGTGTGTGATGACTGATGAGTAAAGTTAAGATAGAAACGATACTCTTCCAATGCGCTTGTGAGTTTTTATCGAGTCCTTGAACAAATCGTAGTGAAACATTTTATGTAGGAAAATGATCCCCTTCTCTCTGTATATTTATTTCTTTCCACCTCACCATTTTTGCCTACATGACACCTTAAGAAAACAGTGATGAAACTTGCATTGGAGCTGCTCTAATATAGGACGAGTATAATCAAAGTTAATAATTTGAGAAATAATATTTAAAATATGAAACATATATATTGTCATTATGAAATTTGAAGTCTCAAAAAATATCATAATAATTGTAGCGCTACCCCTTCTTCTTTCCCATCACCATGCAAAAAATACCACACTCCATGACAAGCTCTCCACTATGCCATCACAGCTTCTTCCTTCGTCCTCCTATTCTAACTCATCTGCAAGCCTAACGAAGTCCACCATTTCAGTGTTCGTACTTTAGCCGCTTGGGAAAATTATGGAGAGATAGGATCCAAGAGTTGATATCAATGCGTGAGGTAATGGTTGTGGCCAACGAGGAAAGTGATAAAATCTGCTCAGGCCTCAGAGGTAGGAAGGAGGAGCGAGATGGGGCACGAGCCTCGTTGGACATGTGAAAATCAAACACATGCGACATGCCTCGTTGACGAGAACATGTTGAAAGTCCTCGATAGCGGCGGCCCTTGTTGTTGTTTTGAGGTGGATCATACATTCATACCGCCCACTCACACCATCACCGTTGGTTTGTCGCTAACTCAACATGAATGATGTGGAGGCTGATGGAAATATTAACACTTTCGGTTATATACTAATCCAGAGATAAAACATAAAACAGATATGATAGATAAACAACTGCAAACAAGAGCATATCATACATGCACGAAGAGTGCACGTATTTCCCTCTAATATACTCACAAGTACAACGACGAGGCATATGTACGGTGTATCTTGGCTGCTATACTGGACGCGCATGGCATTGGTGTTGACATTGCCATTGCCGGTGTTGACGACGATCGGATTGGTGCTGTTGTCGTTGAGGACATGCGTCGGTGAAGTCATCGTCGCGGATCAGGTCGGAGAAGCGCACGGCGAAGGCGAGCAGTCACGTAGATGCGCTTCCCAAAAACCTTATTCGCCCTCTTCCGATGTAGGAGCGCTAGGATGGTGCGGTTCGGGAGACCTGCTCTCCCGTTCGACGGCGCACGTCGACGCACGAGATGGAGAAGCCTGGTCGCAACGGCGCAGTAGATGGGAGTGGCAAAACCTAGGGTTTGTATCTCGCTCCTAACTCCACGGGACACAATTGAGATCGTGCCATGATCGGTGCGCAGTTCTCACAACTTAAAAACCCAGATAGGCAAAAGATTAAACTGCAAAAGGAGGTCGCACCTGTGCAAGGACCCAGTGTCGGTGGACCATTCACACATGTGCCATGCGCACGCGCTCCCCGCCCGAGCACAACGATGCGAGCGAGCGAGTGCGTGTGGTTCTCTATCTCTCTCTCCCATCACATTTTCTTGTGGGAAGGAGCAAACTCTAATATTTAAGCATGTACTTCACTCCTCCCACTAGCAATATGGTACCAAATAAATTTCACATGCCTCATGCCATATATGAGCTTTTGAGATTTTTCAAGAATTATTTGTCTATTAAATGGGCCAAAGCCCAATAATTCCAACAGAGGGCACCGACACCTGCTCATTGATGCTTGAGGCATTGACATTGAGGAGGGACTAAGGGCATGTTTAATGGTAGTGTCCATTTGATACCCATTTGTAGTACTTAACAACAGGGTAGGGATTAAAAAATAATATAGAAATATAGGGAGAAGTAGGATAGTAATTGAAAGTTGATGAGTAGGGATAAGACGTACACAAATGTGTGCTTCCTCTTTTATTTTTGCAGCCATGCTGACGGAATTCTGTGGTGGCAGCGTGGGAGAATGGACAGACAGAATCTGTTGCACCATGGGAGCTAGTGGGAAGAGAGATGTGGAGATAGTTGAAATAGAATACTCCTAATTTTGGTGAAGGAAGAGTGTAAAAAATTCTCTGTATTGACATGGCTACAATTGCACAATACTATTATATTTTATATTATAATAGAGAAATATAGGGAGAAGTAGGATAATAATTGAAAAGTAGATGAATAGGAATAAGACATACACAAATGAGTGTTCCCTCTTTTACCTTCGCAGCCATGCTGATGGAGTTCCGTGGTGGCAGCGTGGGAGAATGGACAGACAGAATCTGCTGCAAGAGAGACGTGGAGACGATAGAAATAGAATACTCCTAAATTTGGTGAAGGAAGAGGGTTAAATTTTTTTCCATATTGACATAGCTATAATTGCGCAATACTAATATACTTTATATTATATAATTTTACCATTTCTTTTTTTTTGGCATTGATCAAATCTCACAACTTTGCATTGGCATAGAAATAATTAACCCTATAATCAAATAATAACCAGCAGCCATGATTTCGCAGGAATAATCTTGTTAACGGAGGTGATGAGCTGATAAAAGGCCATTATCTGTGGGCTTCGTATATCATGGTTTTGCAGCCCACTGCCATGATTTCGCAGGAATAATCTTGTTAACGGAGGTAATGTGCTGATAGAAGGCCATTATCTGTGGGCTAAGTATATCATGGTTTTGTAGCCCATAGAAAAGCCCATTACACCGATTTTTTTTTTCTTTTCTTGATTTTCCTTTCCTCGTCTTCCACAGCTCCACTCCTCTCTCAGAGTCTCCGCGCGGTCAAGAGGAAACCACCGACCGGGCCACCGGCCACCGGCCGCCGCCGCCGCCGGGAAGCCACATCCCGCAGCCCCAACACCTGCGCGGGCTGCTGCGTTTGCGTCCAGACCTAAGCTTCATCGGCCGTCGCCCTCCGCCACTAGACCCCGTCGGGAAGCCGCCGCCGGTGCTGTGAGTTCGCTTGGCCTTAGCGCCGTCTCTCTCCCCCAGCACTTCCTCTTCCGCTTCTACAGCCGTAGTTTTCTCTTGAGGCATTGTTTGGATTGGTAGGGATCATGTGCAGTCCGTGGGATTGGTTGGGGGATTTGAACGGAAGTCCACGTCAGCCCGTCGGAAATGGCAGAGATGGCGGCGGGAAATGGAGCTCCCAAATAAGAGCTAAATGTTAGTGTTTTGTAGATATTTCTAGTGCAATTGCTGAGTGGGGAAGTGATAAATTATACAGAAACTGTAATGAGTCATTACCATAAAATTTAGGCGTGAACGAAATCTTCCACATTTGCATGTCGTGGAAATTCCCCATACCTTTTCATCTGTAAATTTTTTGGCCAGCTTGTGAAAATTTTACAAATGATCTCTATCATCGTATTAAGACTTGGTAAATGGTAGTGGTGACCTGGTGATGCATAAGTGAAGTATGAACCAGTGGAGCTGGTTTTGACTTGTTCAGTCATGCTTGGTCTGGCCATCCTTGTCAATGCCGCCCCTTCTAAATTTCTAACATAGTCAGCAGTTTGAGTGGACAAGGTTTTGCATTCTTGGAGAGCTAGGAGTTGATTCGTGCACAAAGATAGATAAATGCCTCAGATTCACCACAGGCAGGCTATTTGGAGAGCTCCAAAACTGCAAAGCTCCAGAGAAGGGAATCACCATCGCATCACTTTCCGTCTTGTCCTACATTTTATGTTTTTCAAACTTGCCGCCGTGTCTTTTAAGTTTTGACAAATTGATGGATAACCTCCCTGATTACTACACAAACATAAAAATGTCAGTGTAGAAAGGGAGGAAAATCAACCGATCACACTCACAAAATAATCTAATGGCACCTCTCACAGCATAATGGCCCCTGGCCAGGAAACTTTCCATGGTCTTGGATATATATCATATATTCCTTTTCTATGTGGATAGACCAGGTCCTGCAAATGCTTTCCGATGGCCTATATTTACAGGGTGGGCTTGTTCTTCTCAGCCGGCAGCCACCAAGCCATCTGGTGCATACCTTTAGATAACCCTGTGCCTTTGCAAATAGCAAAAAATGCATTTATTTTCCATAGCAATGCTGCATTTGTTGCAGTTTCTAGCAACCTTACCTGCACTACTTTCACACAACATAGCGCTGCCTGGTTGCACTGACACATGCGGCAATGTAAGCATACCCTACCCATTTGGCATCGGTGAAGAGCGATGCTACCGTGAGGGCTTCAAGCTTGTGTGCGACACGACATATAACCCTCCCAAGCTCTTCATGAATGACGCTGGATATGAAGTCATCAAGATAAAATTGGATCGTGGTGTTCTTCACATGGACACTGGGGTACTCCGATTGTTGGGGAGCGACAGCTACAATCGGAACTGGACATTATCCTTGGACGACAAGCTCTACTGGGTATCAGCAGCCAAGAATTTGTTCATCACACTAGGGTGTGGATTCCAGTTCCTCATCAGTCTCCCTGGAGCAGAAGACAATTCCATAGGCTCCTGTCCTTCCTCTTGCCAGCCTGGTTACCCCATGATGGCCAACGATGGTACATGCTCTGGCATTGGCTGCTGTCAGACGAATGTAACAACAGCCAGTAATTCCTACACGATAAACCTTGTCCCCCCTAATGATACGAACTCAACCTTGTCTAAGCCAAGGGTACCATTCAACGCAAGCATGATTGTGGTGAAGGGGGAATGGTGGAGGAGGAGAGAAAATGCTCTATCATTGCAGAAGGAGGTCTTGTCTAGACCAAATGGCTCAGATGTTGGGCAAGTCGGAATCCGCACTGTGGTTAACTGGATGCTCAGTAACTCATCGTGTGCTGAAGCTCAGAAGTTGCCCAACTTTGGGTGTCTCAGCATCAACAGTCACTGCCTTGATGACCCTCTGCGAGGCTATGTATGCCAGTGTGATTCAGGATATGAAGGCAACCCTTACATGTCAAATGGATGTCAAGGTTTGTTACTTGTCATGCAGATTTAAATTCACTTTTGTGATTGCCTTGCACTATTTAACTTTGTATTTATGTTGTTGTAGACATCGACGAGTGCACGCTACCAAATCCACCTCTATGCTTTGGTAGATGCATAAATACAGTAGGATCGTATAAGTGTGTCTGCCCAGTTGGCACCTCTGGTAACCCCCAAGTAAAAAATGGATGTGTTTCAAGCAAATTCAAATTTTCAGGTATTAAATGTGCACATCCAATACGAGGGACTATTGTTTGAGGCATATCCTTTTTTGTTTAGAAAATTGTGTGCCTGTAAATCATTCAGACTTTACTTTTACGTTATCCAGGATTAATCATTGCAATAGGACTTGGCAGTGGTATAATCATTCTGCTACTGACTGTTGCTGCTGTTGTCATAAGGAGAAAACTTATGGTTCGAAGAGCCAGAAAATTGAAAAAAATATTCTTCAGGCAGAACAGAGGGCTGTTGTTGCAGCAACTAGTAGACAAGGATATTGCTGAAAGGATGATATTCACGTTAGAAGAACTTGAAAAGGCCACTAACAATTTTGATGAGGCTCGAAAGCTTGGTGGTGGAGGCCATGGCACTGTCTTCAAAGGCATTTTGTCTGACCAAAGCATTGTTGCTATTAAGAAGTCAAGACATGCAATTAAGAGAGAAATTGATGACTTCATCAATGAGGTTGCCATACTTTCTCAAGTAAATCACAGAAATGTAGTGAAGCTTTTTGGATGTTGTCTCGAGACAGAAGTTCCCTTGCTAGTCTATGAATTCATTTCAAATGGAACCCTTCATGAACATCTGCACGTCAGCTCTCCGGAGTCACTACCTTGGGAGGAAAGACTCAGGATCTCCCTGGAAGTTGCTCGATCTCTTGCTTATCTACATTCAGCTGCTGCGATATCAATCATCCATAGAGATATCAAAACTTCAAACATACTACTTGATGATCGAATGATAGCAAAAGTATCAGACTTTGGAGCTTCTCGAGAAATTCCCATCGATCAAACTGCTTTGACAACTACCATTCAAGGAACTTTTGGATATTTAGACCCAGAGTACTACCATACGAGCCGGCTCACTGAGAAAAGTGATGTGTACAGTTTCGGTGTGATACTTGTGGAACTATTAACAAGAAGGAAGCCATCAGCGTACATATCACCAGAAGGCTTCAATCTAATCGCACAATTTGTCTTGCTGGTGAATGAGGATAGGCTCTGTGAGATGCTAGACCCACAAGTAGCTGAGGCTGGCAAAGAAGAAGAAACCAGAGAAGTGGCAGCAATGGCAGTGATGTGCTTAAACCTAAGGGGTGAGGACAGGCCTACAATGAGGCAAATTGAGATGAGATTGGAAGGCTTGCAGAGCGCGGCAAATAATGCTGCAAGTAATCAGATAACTCAAGAGCATGCGGTTCGGCTGAACCATTCATCAACTGAAGGGAACCACGATGCTAATGCCAACCATGGCGATCACACCTTGAGCAGACGACACAGCATGGAAGAGGAATTCTGGTCATCCATGAGCTTTCCTCGTTGACCAGCTAGCTCCCATTTTTTTCTGCTCCCAACGTGTGTCTACTGTCTCGTGTTTTTTTCTGCAAGCTTTTTAAAGCATTTGCCAGCAAAC
Source organism: Raddia distichophylla (assembly GCA_005191435.1). NCBI lineage: Eukaryota > Viridiplantae > Streptophyta > Magnoliopsida > Poales > Poaceae > Raddia > Raddia distichophylla. The sequence continues at coordinate 1,754,490 of SPJY01009385.1, read as the reverse complement.
TTCCAAACTGTTATCAGTATGGTCCTCCATGGCTCGCACTATTTGCAGCAAAAAATTTGTCGTACTTCTCTCCCATGCTATTCGTGTACGGTGTAGCTTGTTACACAGGTTGAATGGGATTGCCTTGTAAGTTGTAACACACGTTGAAATGCCATTTATGGTATGTAGTCATTGTAGTGTCGTCATTTCACGCAAAATATCACTATTTTTGCAAGTAGCCGCAGCGTTTGCTTAGGGGTGGAATTAATTATTTGCTCTTACGTTTGAAGGTATCTTTCATAAATCAATACGTTTTAAGGGAAAATCAATACGTGGCAGATGGAAATCCCCTATATATCGCCCTAAGCTACTATACGGAATTCAACATAAACTATGGCACGTTACTATTTCTTGAAGTGCTCCATTCATAAAAAAAAGCTTCGTGCTGCTACTGAACTTTCAAAACGTTCTCCCAGCATTTCACTCTCTAACTTCATATCAAAAGGAACAAGCCAAATTGCTCAAAAAAAGGAAAAAGAAAAAGGGAGGAACATGCCAAAACAAGATATGGTGCTTATAGCAAAGAAGCCTTAGCTGAGGAAGGAAGTTTTACAATAAATGGTGTAAAAAACAAGAATGCTTGCTTACCGTAAGAAACAATCTTTTTGAATGTAAGCGGATGAATATGACATAATGGGATGCAGGGCTGGATCCATCATGAAGGCTAGCGGGGCATTGACCACACCTAAAATTTTAGAACTCATTTATATCTAGGTTAGAGTACAAAGCAAATTTTTTATATTTTGGTCCATAGATAGTGCAGATGGGGCAAATTTTCATGTCCTTTTGTTGGTAATTTGAATATCCAATAGATGTGTGAACTAGTTATTAATTGCTATGTTTCTATATTTTAACTAATTTGCGGTATATTTGGCCAATAGTAGACAAAGAAAATTTTTAGGTTTGCCCCACCTATATTTTCATCATGTGTCCGCCACTAATAAGACGATTGTATTGAGCCTTAGAACGATTTATATAGAGTACATGACTTGTTGGATCCTAAACTACCAAATATAGAGATATATACACTCTAAACATTGAGCAAGACTGTAAGAAAAATATTTCAAATTTCACTTAATCTTCCTTGACGGCAGTAGATATCTGCCAAATGCAATTCTAGGTTTGAGTCTTTTATAGATAACAGAAAATTTTCAAACTATTTATGACCGTAAAAAACTGAGGTTGGGTCTAAAAAAACTATTTGGAATTCCGGATCCCAATGCATCGGATCAGAACTTTCGTTGATCTGTCCACATCTATTGTCAGGATTTCAAATAGTTGGCGGCTAGAGATCGTACCAATGACTTGTTTAGAAGCACTTCTAAAAACAAGAAATCACAAGCTATCCGAATATCCGAACTAAGCAAGTTTTGATCCCTTCGACTTTGCTATAATCACCGAGGCTCTGTCATATCGATATGCACAAGATTTTATCACAGCCTTCTATGCGGAACAGGTTAATTTACAAAACGGCATCCAATTAGAGCATGTGCACTTTTTTCAGATAATAGAAAGATAGGAATAGTTCCAGCTTCTACGTACACAAACTCATACACAGCCTGAGACCATGTGCACTTGTCCATAAATACATGTTGGAATGAACATTGAACACCAAACACCCGAGGAGATCAGACTGCTCCATTCACTCTCTCAGCTCATCCCATTCCAGAGAGGAAGACAAAATGTGCTTGCAGAGCAGTTCTTGCAATCTGAAGCTGATCTTGGGCAGCATGGTGCCCAGCTGCCTGCAGAAGCAGGAGCAAGATGGAATCATGGCAGCAGCTGGAGCAGAAGCGAGGCAGCTCACGCTCGAGGAGATCCTGTACCCGCCGCCGTCGCCGAGCTGGGAGCTGGACGCCATGGGAGCAACGCCGGCTCGAAGGAGCTCTCCCAAGGTGCGTCCGTTGAACCCGGAGGAGCTTTCCGAGGAGAGCAACTCGCCGGTCGTCAGTGAGAGCGTCTCCGTCGTCAGTAGAGCGGCGTCTCTGAATCTGAGGAGGGTTAGCTTCAGGTCGCCTGACGAATCCGATGTGTTTGTCATTCCGACAAGGAGAGATTCAGATGATGATGATTCCAGTGAGAGTGAACCATGAGTGAGGGATGTGAGCAAAGGAGGGATTTCGGTGCATGCAGAATCGTACTACAACTGGTTTCTGGCAGACAAGGAATTTGGTGGAAGTAGGCAAATAAAGTAGCTCATCGATTTTTTTTTTCTTTGAGAGAGTAGCTCATCGTTTTTTTTTTTTTAGAGTAGCTCATCGATGAAAAATCGCTCAGATGACACTGAATTCGCGTGCCAATTTTCATGTGAGTATTACATGTGAGATCATCTAAACCACTGAAAGTGACCTCAAGTGTCATTTGAGCAAATGCAAATTTTAAAATTGTCATTTGAGCAATTCCCCCACTCATCGATGGAAAAGAGGATCAAAGGAGAAGGGGTCTGGAGAAATGGAGTGTATGATGGTTGGGCTAGAAAAGTAAGTATTTGTTGGGCCAGATCATGGGCTAATATGTTAATATGTTGACTTCTATTGAATCTCAAAATGTAACCCCCAGTTCTTATATTCTTTCTGATATAATTTTTTAAATAAAGAGTATCAATCTTGCTTTTAAAAAACTACTCTCTCCGTTCCAAATTGTAGTTCACTGTTGACTTTTGGACATGCCTTTTCACCATTCGTCTTATTCAAAAAATTAATACAAACATGCAAAATATAAGTCATGCTTAAAGTATGTTTAATAATAAAACAAATCATAACAAAATAAATAATATTATTATATATTTGTTGAATAAGATGAATGGTCAAATAGAATATCCAAAAGTCAACGATGAACTACAATTTGGAACGGAGGGAGCACTAGTTTCTGACAGGAGGAGGAAGAGGATTATAAAAGGAACTATCTCGAGGAGTTTCTTTCCGTTGCGTATTGTCTTGTATAGTTTAGGAATTACATACATGTTTGCATCGAGCGAGCTGTGGTCCCTGGTCAGATTGCAGTGGTACATACCGGTACGTATACTTTGGCGTGAAGAGAACATATGCAACATAGGAATTTCAGTATTAGTACTTCCTTGAAAGAAAACATAATAATAAATTTTTAATATTTTAAATTTCTCGTCTCACCAGAGAGGGAGTTATATTTCTCATTTGTTGAACCGGTGGGAGAAGGCTATTTATTTAATTTTAATAAAAAATATTTATTTAGTTCAAAAATTAAAATATAAAATATAAAAAATCCATACCGCAAAGTGTCCTAACCTTAGATGATCATGCCAGCCCAAAGGCGTTCCTTCCGGTTGAGAAGGCCCTAATTAGCCCATGATTCTGTCTGTTTTACGGTTGAGAAGGCCCTACTTAGCCCATGATTCTGTCTGTTCCTGGGCTCGTGTGCTAACTTGACGGCAACAATGTCATAAGCAGGCCATTATGTCCATCTTTAGCATGCCGTATTTATGCATGTTGCACTCGCCATCAGGTCTGATATACTTTTTTTTTTTTAAAAAAAAAAAAGCCTGCTTGTGACCTCAAAATTTCATTAAAAAAACCTTTCGGTTTTGCTTAAACCCAGTCGCCTGGGTCGCGCCGCGCGCTCGCCGACGGCTGGGCCCTAGCGCGGCGCGCGCGTGCCCAGGCGACTGGGTTGGAGCCACTCCCAAACTGTTTTCACAGAAAGTCAGGTGAAATCCTGTGCCCCAGGGTCAGATCGAAGTACAAGGAAGCACGATGGCAGGTTGGCGGTGTATAATACTGGGTTGTTATGGCTGGATAGTTAGTGCTATCAATCTGGCTCGAAACTTGCGAGCTGCTCGTAGCTTGTTTGACTTTGGTTTGGCTCGGGTTCAGCTCGTAGGCCAACGAGCCCGAGCTTTGCAGCTCGGTCAAAAAACGAGCCGAGCCAAGCCTAGGGCTGGCACGCTCGTGGCTAGCCCATAGCTCGTGAATTCGTAGATTTCTAGATATATGTTCAGCCCATATCATTAATAATTGACCTACTTGTTTGCATATAATTAGATATACCGCCAACCTAACCCAACAAAGTCCTCAAAGGCTCAAATTAAAATCCTTCCTTGACATAGCCCCCCCAAACCCCCTATTTTTCAAACCCCAAAAATCGCTTAACATTTTCAACAGGCTCGCAAGCCCTCATGAACCGGACTGAGCCTTAAACGAGCTCAAGCCGAGCCAGCCCTTGTCTCGCTCAAGGTCGCCTCGTTGCCACCCCCTGTGGATAGCTAAACTGCTCGAATTATGGGAGATCTTCGAAAGGTAGCTTTAGGAGAGACAAGAGAGGGAGAGACGTCGGTCCAATCAATATTTATTTGCTTTTTAGTTATTAACATATCTATTGCTATATTTTTCTCTCTTATATTTTAATCCCTACCCTACTGTTACATTGTTGCCATGTTGAATCTCACAAATTGGCACTAAATAAGCATAGCATTGGTTATGCCCAAAATGGGCACACATTTGGGTTGAAAACTTTAAAATGTTCTTAAAAATCTAAAAGGCATTCTTCAAAGCTCTTAACACCAAGTTGAGCCGAACATTCATGTTCCTATAAAATGCTTCTTAGTCTCCTAGATAACTTTCAACGATACCTCTAATTTGGAATCCTATTCATTATTCACATATTCTTTTCACTTCATTCTCATTTTTCTCTCTTATAATTTATTCAACTATAGTGTTTACGACTTGCTACAATGTTGAAATAGTGACACCATTGAAGATGCTTGTCAAATCCAGCTTCCATCTATTTAGCCATTCCATTTTTGTGGAACCTAAAACGACTTATAGCATGTTTGAAGTGGCTGAACTGAATGTTCAACTTAGACCTGTTCTTACAAATTTACGTTGAAGATGACCGGCTTCATTTATATTGCTTTCTCAAAAAATTAGAAATGGTTTTGTGATAAAAGCCTGAACTAAAAAAACAAATCGTTTTGCTTTTCAATTCAGGATAAATCACACCGAACGTGCTCTCAAATATTCACACAAATCACACGAATCCCAACTCCCAAGCAAAACCATTGGCATGAACAGACCAACCAGAGTCGTCACTCGCCACGGAGCAGCGACAGCGAGCGCACGCTCCGGCGGCGGGGAGGCATGCACACGTCGGCGGCGAGACAGACAGCCACCCTCCAGCGCAGCGCGGCGCTGGATTCTCGGGCAGAGACAAGAAGATCGGCGCGGGATGGGATCATGGGAGGGCCGCGGCGCCGGTCGCCGGACAGTTGGCCGCGCCCTCTTGTCGAGAGAATATGGGGGCTCCTCCGCTTTTCGGAGTCCCCCATCACGGCATCTCATGCGGCGGTGGGAAGGCGACGTTGCGGGAGGATCGGTCTCCGGTACGGCGGCGCCGCCCGATCCCTTTCCTTCTCCCCGGTCGGCGGGGGACGTCGGAGGAAAGCCGCGGATGCCATGATTCCGCGAGTCACATGCTAGGCTAGGGGTCGGGTGGACCACCAGATCCGATCGATCCACGCGCCCCCACCCACTCTCCTCAGTCGCACCAGTGGCCCGTACGTGGGTCGTGGATACACCTACTCATTGGAGACCGGCCCAACTCACACGAAAAAACACGACCTGACACGGCCCGACCTGTGAATCGGGTTAGGTTGGGTCTTAATTTGAAACCCGATCGTTGGGCGGGGTTGGATTTGGATCCAAAAAATTACAAAATCAGCCATGTGGGTTTGTTTTTTGGGTTTCGGGTTGGGTTCGGGCTCGGATTTGTGACCCGGTGCACCAGGACGGGTCGGGCTTGGGCCCTATTTTTTGTCAGATTTTGGAAAACCTGGACCGAACGCCGACAGATGAGCAGGTCTAGCCGTGAAGACGGATCCACCTAGCACAGGTATTCACAGAGAATAATATACGTAGTGGTGTTGCCGTGTCATCTATGTCTGTCATGAACAAGGCGGCATAGTTATTTATGTTGGTTTTTAATTACAATCGATATTTGCAAAATAACAAATGCATTTGCATTTATGGATTTATTGAAGATTCACTAGCCCCTACACCCTATCATGCATCTGTTCGTTAGCTCATCATATTAGTAGCTACGCATACAAACAGTTGTCCTCGTCGTCGTTGTCTTCAGAGTCATCACCGGAGTCAGGGAAGTCATTGTTGGTGTTGAATGAGCTCGCAAGAGGATAGTCATCTTCACTCCCAACGGTAGTGATGTCCTCTTCATTGGTGGTGAGGCTGCACGCCGAGGCAAATCTTGTCGGATACCAAGGCAGTGATAGAGAAGATGGGCACAACTGTTTGTGTGATGAGACGAAGATGTAGCCTCAGAATGTTGGCACGAGGAGATGGAGGTGCTAGCAAAGATGGTATTGGTGGCAGTGGCGGTGATGAAGGTGGTGGTGTCAACGAGGATAAATAAACTTTGTAGGCATGTTTGCACCTAAACTGCATCGAGAGGTAACAAACTAGAACTAGTTTACAAAGAAACTTACATATGCACTAATGCCTTTTCTAATTATGGACCAAATCATCTCTGAATCTGTGTTGGTTGTAATGGTTGTAGTTATAAACCAATAAAGAGGGACATGCTAATGGTTGTAGTTAACATACTTGATTACAACCTCGAGTGGTGGAGCTAAAAAATGACAAAGAGGGGAGGGAGGGGCTAATTGGATAAATAAAGGGACCCCTAATTCAATCACTAATGATATTAAATTTCTAAATTAGAGTATTATACTACATTTTCACGGCTATACCACACAACAATGTAAAAATGCAAACATGTAATAATCTAAAAGTTGCATTGATTCACACATGATTGCAAAATGAACGTGACGAATAACAACGTTCATATAAATAAAACACAATAATTATTGGACAGTACTAAGGTTGGGCGTCCGATCATAAACTTAAAAATCGGACGCTGTTGCAGTTGGTTCTAAAATGTTGTGGTGCTTTGATTGAAAATGTTGTTGTATTTTTTAACCCAAATGTGCATCAAAATTAAATGATGTTACAGTAATCTAAACACAATTGTTGTAGTGGACAGAACTGAATGTTGCAATAGAAAAACTCAAAATGTTGTACTGGGTACAATCGAATGTTGCAACAAGGAAATCTATATGTTTCAGTGGGTAAAACAAAAAATGTCTCAGTTGGTGGAATCGAATGTTGCAATAGACAAGCCAAAATATTTTAGTACATAGAACCAAATGTTGCAAATGTAAACACAAAATGTTACAGTGTGGTAGAATCAAATCATCAAATGTGCTCTCAAAAGATGTGCATGCATGCATCTTTTGTAATTGCGTAGAATCTACTACTTGGAGTAGCAATCTTGTGAAAGAAATCAGCATTTTACACATGTAGCTGGCTGGGCTGTACTAGCAAGATTTGGTCCACTGCTGTGTCGGCTGGCCATATCTGCACTTATTCTGCAGTCAAATTATTCCTCTCGTCTGGAAGAGCAGTAGCGGGAAGCGAAAGGGGCTTTGCATGACTGCCTTCAAGGCCTTTTAACAGAAATTCCACTGGCCTGAAAGTGATGTCAGTTGTCACAGCGAGTGACATGACATGTATGCCGTGCGGTTGAGCCCATGCATGCATTCCAAAAGTTGGGTCACGAAAATTGGCACCATTTGGTTGTGTTAACGATGTGTTAATACTGTTTTAAAAGCTATGCTCAGTTGCGTCTCTAGTTCTGCTTTTGTTACCAAAAAAAAAGTTTGAAATAAATAAAGAATTGTGTGCCTACATTGTGCCGAATTATTAAGGAATGTCCAATGTAGTGCCGAATTATTAAGGAATGCCCAATGTTATGACTGTTTGTGAACTATCCATAACTATTATTCCACTATTTAATCATTAGCTTATTTTTCTATATTTTTCTCTCTTATATTTTAATCTCAATCCTATTGTGTCAGGACCCGGTTGACAAAACCATGCCCTATTGTGTATTACCGCACTATTCCCAAGGATCATCGCTAGTGCACACAGTCTCGAAACAGAAAGATACTTTGCCATTATTTAGAGTTCGAACACATAGGGCTGGAGCCCGAAATAGTACAACCAAGTCGGTACACAGACCGATGCATAACACAATAAGCTGAATACAAATACTTGTACTCGCTAAGGTACGGTCTTAAATCACAGAATTTATTTAAACTTGTAAACTTCACGCCACATGCATAATGGTAGTAGAACATAGCCTAAGCTTCATTATACTCCTCGAAATCGCCAGCTGCGAAGAGCTCCTCGCTCTCCTGGGATGGTTCTCCAACTAAAAGTTTTTGAAAAGAAAAATAAAAGCAAGAAATGTGAGTACAATTGTACGCAACAAGTTTAAGGAATATATGAAATGTAAAGATTAGTACAAAGGACATTTTATTTATTTTATTCCCCAAAATTTCCATCATAAAACCTTTCTTCATTATAATAATTACCTTTTAATAGATATCTTCAAAATACATAAAAGAAATCATTTCTTTCTAGTAAACATCTATTTCTGTTCTCTTAGAATCAGTAATCCATTTTTGTATTTTGAAGGGTTGAGAGGTATAGATATAGCAACCATATGAATAGTCACCAAGCGTGCTCATAACCGAGAGCGCGGCTATCATGACAGTTTATATAATACTCTTCAGAGTGTGTACACTTTACCCTCGACTGCTAGTGCGTGCTTGTCAGAGTATCGGGGATACAAGCCAAAGACGCACAACACAAAGCCAATTATTCCGAGAAATCTACTAGAAACTATTTATCATTAAATATGGAGCATGCGTGACCGATCTTGATCATCCTGCTGCCCAATATTTATTACGGCGAGGTGACCATTCGAATGATCGGATACTGGGCTACAAGGATCGGCCCAAGTTCCCATTCGTTGGCATCTCGATTTCAAATCGGAATAGTTTCCGGTAGCTTTCTAGGCTTACTTAGCTAAGCTCATCCCCATAGACAAGTTTCGAGGTCGTACTGTATGAGCCCGGTTCATATATTCATAGGAAAAGGACTGATTAAGGCGTCGGACTCCATTTTACCAGGGTAACCCCGTAGTCTAACGATAGTCGTTCTTCCTTCTCAGTCAAATGCAGATTTACAGTACCAAAATATTTATTTCAACATGAAGGCATCATTTCCTCGTTTTTCCAACTTTTAATATTATCAAAATCCAAACATAAAGTTTCATCATTATTCCACATGAACTAATGCAACTTTTATAACCAAGTGGCCATTATTTCATGTAATATATTTGATGTTTTCACCAAGTTCCATCATTTCACCATAAACATGTCTTGTTACAAAATGAACCCATATACCATACACACTTCTAGGTTTGATAAATAATAATATCAGGGCGAAATCATTTTTCCTTTTTTAGAGATTAACTATTTTTCCCAAAATATTATTCAAGCAAATATCATGCAATCCTTACTTTTAAAATTTTCACAAATATTTTGCAAACAAATAGAAATATAGAATATGAGTCAAGGAGACTTGCCTTCAAACGTAGCATCGAAAAGTACGCTGAGATCGCAACCCAGTCCAGGGGCACCGGCGTTTATACGCGAAAATATACACACAAATTATTCAAATGAATTTTCCAAATTGCAAAAGTAATTTATTTGAGAAGATTTAATTTTTCTAAATTTTTATAAATTTATTTGACATTTTTCTGTTGAGAAATGAATGTAATATGGTTTTTAGAATATTTAATGGAATTAAAAGGGTTTTAACGGTTGAAACATTGGGATGGGCCCACGCCGGCCCATCTGGCTTGCTGCAACTCGGCGCCTCCAGTAACAGGCTCGTGGGCTCGCTGGGGCTGACCGGTGGGTCCCACCTGTCGATGACCCAGGGCAGAGCCCGCGGCGGCTCTGGTGATGGCGCCGGCGAGACGGCGACCCTTCCGGTGAGGCGAGAGGTTCGCGAGTGTATTTCATCTATGTGCGTTCGCTAGGGAGGGAAAAAGAGGTAGCTCACCGTGAGGATTTGAGCCCACGGCGGCGGTGGCGGCTCGGCCGGTGATGGGGTGTTTCCGGTGGCCGAAGGAGGCAATCCGACCGAGGGGAAATGAAGAGGAAGGTGGGGTGGAGCGATTGGTAGAGTCCTCGATCCAGGGAATTGAGGGGGCGAGCTTGGTGAGGTCGTCTCCTTCGACACCGGTGGGTTGGGGACGGCAACACGGTGGCCCGGCGTTTATAGGTGACGCGGGCGCCCCAGTAGGTGGGTGACACAGGTGGAGACGCGGCTGCAGGGTCTTGCGGCACAGGGCGGTGGCGACCTTGGCGGCACGGCTGTGGTCAAGCCCGGCGGCAGCGTGCTTCGGGGAGGAATAACGGGGAGCGACGTCCACGACAGCCACGGCGTGGGATGATGGGCTTCGGCGGCGACGTTGCTTCGGTACGGATCCATGGCGTCATCGGCCAGCGAGCAGTGAAGGAGAGAAGGGGACGAGCGAGGCAGAGAGGGGAGACAACGAGAGGTGGGAGAGAGAGAGAGAGCTGACAAGCGGGCCTCACCAGTCGGTGAGAGACTGCGCGGAGCGGCTAGCTGGGCCGGCCTGCTGCGAGGAGAGAAAGAACCGGACCGAGAGAGGAATGAAGAGTGGCTGGGCTGAGGAAATTTACTTCGTCCCGAAGCCAAAAACTTCATTTCCTTTTTGTTTTTCTTTCCCTTTTCTTTTACGAATTTATATTTTCTTTTAGGGAATTAGTGTTTGCCAAAAGTTCGCAAGAATAGGTGTATTAAAATACGATTCATGTTTATTTCTATATTTTTGTTTAGACAAAAATATTTGCATAAATATATATTTGTTTTATGCTTCCTTAAATACAAATTAGTGAATAGCTTTTAAGTATTGTTCAATAACATTTTTCTCATTTTTTCTTAAATATAATTTCATATATATACTTTAATTGAAGTCTTAGGGCCTGTTCTTTTCGGCTGATCTGAACGGCTGAAATGACTGAATTTCAAGAGCTTCTCGTGGTACTTTCGAGATTCGAATTCATTTCGTTTGACTTGCTTTTTAAAACGTTAGGAACCACCTTCCAAACAGCGAAAAAACGAAATTAAAAAACCCAAAACATATGTGTTTTCAAAACATAGATAAGTCATTGAGCTGTTAAGTCGATAAGCTGTTAAGCTGAAAAGAACATGGTCTTAATATGCTTTCCTTATGCTTCTTTAATTATAATTTGGAAAAATAATTTTAAAGTTCAAATAAGAATTTTCTCATGATTTTATTAAATAATTATAAATGCAAATTAATCTTTAAAATTAATGCTTTGAAAAATTATGGATGTTACATACTGTTACATTGTTGTGTTTACCAAATGAGCAACAAATGGGTTTACCACTGATCATACCCTAAGAATGTGATTGATTGTGAGACGAGTCTAGTCCGGTTCGACTTACATGTGTAGGACCCACCAGAGCATAGTTGAGCTCATGCAACCCGACATATTTGGTCGGGTCGTCAAGTTTCATCAACCGAGTCTGGTCTGTAGCAACCCATGTTTGGTTGCCCCTCACTTAGATTTGTCGCCTGCCACATATTGCCACTCTGGTCGAGGTTCCAATTCGAATCCTCACCACTTGGACTATCAAAGCTGGGTCAGGTCGATGTTGGAGTCCTTCCGTTTGGGTATGTCTTATCGGGCTCGGCCTATCTTGATCCAATTGTCGAGTGTTCTTACACTCACATCCACCCTCGTGAGGATGACGTGCTCCAATCTGCCTGTCAATGAGGTCATGTTCAAAGATCTGGCTGCCACCAAGATTGTGGACATGCTCCTCATGGATCTGCATTGAAGCTTCTATCGGGTTGTTGCATTCGCTTGGCACACGGGTAGGTAACCAAACAACCCTCCCCCTGGTTGACATGCATGGGTTGAGCACTTGAGCCTGGGCTTGTCGGGTGGTGGGACCCACATGTGGACTTAAATCACCTAGTATACAATGAGAGGGATACCCTCTGTAATATATAGATTTAACTTGAAATAATAAAGAATTGTCTCCCTCTATATTTGTTATATATCTACTTCTCCATCTATGCTTGCATGTGAATTGATAATATGGGACTACATCCGGTAGCGTGGTTGTCTAACATATTATAAGCAGAAGACGTTTAGAGAAAGAACCGCAAGCCACTCGATGGATCGGGCTACATCGACGAACTTCATCGAAACGTTATCACGCTGGTGGGTCTTGAATCCCTTGATCATTTCGGGAAGATCAAAGGCATATGATTGAATTGAATTCACGAGTTCATGAGTTGTCACGGCTTGAAAGGATTCTTGTGGGGCCATGAACCAGGAGGCAATACTTTCCATTCTGTGGTGCAGGTGTGGAAGGCAGGCAGGAAGTCAATGTGGCTAGTGGCAAAAGCAGCAAGCCATAAACTTTTGAGAAAAGAGGAACTAACAACTTACAGTACCTGCAGCTACTAATTAAAACCACCCACGTGACATGGCACACCCGAAAATCATCGAACAATGCATATATAGATTGAGCTGAACGTCGTAGACGCATCGATCAAAAGCACAAGTACATGCCTAAACGAAAAAACCAAAATGCCTTCTTGAAATGCAGAAATTACGTACGTACATGCGGATTGCACAAGATATTCATATGAACAGAACAGGTCAATTTTGTTTCGAACGGAACCTAATACCACTGCAAATTAGTAACACTCATGGGGTAGGCCTTAATAAAGTTTTCGACGCCCTAGGCAGCCCAGTTCCTCGCACACTGGGCATGCAACTAGACGCCGCAGCATAGCATGCATATCAGATGCTAAAGTCAAAACCAGCAGCTCAATATCAGGAAGCACGCAGCATCTCGAACGGATTAAACAAAGGCGACGCTAATGCTACGCTCTTAATTAGTAATCAATTAATGCGATCCACGTTTCGTGCTGCATATGCTTCCGGGCCATGCATGCATGCATGCATGCATGGAGACTTTGTATATTTCTTCCTCATAAACTTGGTCGGGAGAAGAATCAGAAGATGATCGATCGAGCCAGGCAGTGTGGATCATCCCGAGAACGGCAAAATTCTTGGATGCGTGCGTGCTCGATCGCCATGCATGCGTGTCCACCGGCGTCGATCGGCCGTGTAGCTACCTCCTCTAGGTCAGAAATTCAGTTTTTTTAATCATTTTTACTTTATTCCATTTCATTTCTCAAGTTTTTTTCCTTCATTACCTACCATCTCCAACAACTTTTCTTTAAAGAAATTTTCAAAGAAAACGGAGAGAGAATTTTTTTTTTCTAAAGGGAATGCACAAATCATTTTTTCTGAAGAGAAGCACGAAGAAATTCTATTGTAGCAAATCGAGGGAACATAATTTTTTCGCCAAAAGAAAATGAACTCCGGCGTTGCAGATGGTCTATATATGTACAACGTTTGAGCAATAAGCCTTGCATAAAAATAGGTTGAATTTAGAATGGAAAATAGTATGGTTTTCAAAATGATGTTGGCCGTGTTTGGAACGTGCTTACAAATTTTGCAATAAAGTTACAAAAAAGATAGTAGTTCGCTGATCTATAAGAACCTGGAATGGAAAACGGTAAGTTTTTTAAACAGGATGGTCTTTTAGGGAGGAAGCTTGTAAGCTAGCTGTCTAGCCTTTTTTATTTCTGAAATATTATTGGAGAGATCCTTTTTTGAAAGTGTAGATCAGTTTAATCATCTTTGAAAAATCGTTTTAGCAGTTTGATCGTGCATCCTATTCGAGAGGATGTAATCTTGCTAGTGTGCTCGAACTTGCACTTCATCCAGGGTTTCGAAGGCACTAATCAGAGCGGTCGAAAAATAGTTTCGGTAAATAATCATATGATTTCAGCATTGGAGATCACCCTCGCACTAAGAGCTTGCCATGCAAAAAAGTTTAATGGAGAGAATAATTTCCTTTCTTCTCTTCTAATGTTAAGTGCACTAAGCAAAACAAGCTCTAAATCATTGATCATGCAAGTTAAGTGGCTTGACCGGTCAAAAGGGCCTTACAGTGAGCAACAGGAAAAAGGCAGTATGAACAGTGGTGGTAGACAAGGATGTGATGCAACAAAACGAGGCAAAAATATATTATGCACAGTGTGCCATTGCTGGTGGTTTGTTAGGGCACAAACAGGCAGACGTGCAGAAGGAACATAGCTGTACACATCAACAACACAAACAACTGAACAAGCGAGTTCGCATAATTAGCCAGATAAATACACGAGGACAATATAAGACAAGCAGAAATGTGACAAAGAAGTCTGTATAAGCTTGATTAAATAGTGCTTAAAAAAATTACTAGTTCTCAACAACCACTGCTCAATCATAGAAGCTATCAGCAAGCAGGAACACAACGTGCAGGGCTGGTCCATTAGTCAAGAGGCTGAAGAGTCTGAAGACTACACGCTAAAGGCATCTAAAAGACAAAAGGTACGTGCATAACGTTTGTCCAAGAATCTGGAAGGATGTGGGAGATATCAAGTTTGCACGGCAATAAAATCTATCATTCAGTGATTGTAAGTGTTCTAAAATCTCATTCTGTAAAGGTAATGCTTACTAAAAATGGATGGAGAAGAAAAAATTATATATGCAGTTAATGTAGCAAATAACTAGTAAAAACTGTATTGCCCTCCAAATTCAGACAAGATAGAGTAGACAGAAGAGGCATGATTTACATGCCCAAAGCTCATTATTGCAAGAACATTGCATCTCAAATTCTCGATTCTCAATCCTCAAATCCATATGCAGTAAAAGACTTGTAAACTGTATAACATTGCGCTTGATTAAGCATTTAAGCCCCATTCTGAAGGATGGCTTTACACATAGTTACATAAATAAAAATTATGACCGTCTCGGTCTCCGATGATAACGTCAACGACCTTGAAATTGTAATTAATAAATCAAGCTACAGAGTCTCAGGATCGAAGCAAGCTAGATCAACAAGAACAAGAACAACAACAAATGCCAAGGAGAGGAAAGCGAAAAGAATTCTCTGAATTGAGAAAAATGCCTGGCTTTCCTGCATACCAATACATGAGCTGATGAGCATCGTGGAAAGATTCCTTCTCCACCAAATCCTTCCTCCATTTGTTGAGCTAGGTTCGCATGGTGGCCTCCATGCCTTCGCTCCGCGGAAGAACTGAGAAGACAGCGACGAGGAAGAAGAAGAGGTCACCGGAATGGCCTCCCGGAGACGAGGAGCAAGGAGCCATGCTGAAGAAGGGACGGCAGGCTGCAAGATATGGTAGCATTGGCGTCCTCATCCTTCTTCATGTCTCGATGAAATGCTAGCTAGTCGCACAAAGCACAAGCAACCGTGAGAGAGAAGAAGATGAAGGTTTCTTTGCACTATATGCAAATGCTGTCGATTATAGTCCTAGAGGTTTTTAAGTACACACAACCTAGCAAGGGCTCACATCAGGATCATCTGTGGCTGTGTGCATGTAGCTCACCGATCTGCGTACATGTTTGGAAATTCTTGTATTCTCCCTGGCTTACTAGAAGTCTATGGGAAGATGTTTAGAATTTCAGCCATCAAGGTGTTTGGATCATATGATTGTTATGAGACTAAAAGTTGTTTTTTTTGTTCTCTTCTTGTTACTTGTCTTAGCTTATTTTGCTTTGATTCAAGCATTTATTTAAGGAGTTTTTTAACACGCACCCCGATTGTTTTTAACCATTGATCTAATCTGATCCAACGGTGTTTATGAGATCACATTCTTTGACTTTAAGATGACCTTTTCCGTTTTCGATGGCCTATTCCCGATGTGCAATGGCGTGAACGCATGACCATGCGTTGTAGCTGCCTGCTTTGCGAAAAGAAGGCTGCCGCCTACGCTCGCAGCGCCCTCGTCGACGCCCGCCGTCATTAGACGCCCATTCCTATGTCTTTATCAGCAACTGGACCGGTCGACAATTACACAGCCGTGGCTGCCGTGGGACGCGCAGTGGCGGTGTGGGCCAAGGACGCATTGCGTCGCAAGGCGACGAGCGTGCAACCGCGACAGCGGGGGGCGAGGGGACGTGTGGCGCCACCGAACGACGAGCACGCGGCCGCGTGGGGATGCGCAATGGCGGTGGTGGAGGCGGGGGACGCATGACGTCGCCTGGCGACCAACGAACGGTCGCGTGCGGTGGCGAGCGTGAGGCAGCAATGGCCGAAGACGCGCAGCGGTTGTGTTGTTGGGGACGCATGGAGGCGCCGGGCGACGAGCGCGCGGCTGCCGCGGGACACGCAACAGCGGTTGGGGCCAGGGACGCATGGCGGCGTCGGGCGACGAGCGCGCGGCTGCGTAGCTGCGGTGGTGACCGGGGACGCATGGCGACGCCGGACGACGAGCGCGCGGCCGCGTGGGGACGCGCAGCAGCGGTGGTGGCCGGGGACGCATGGCGGCGCCGAGCGACGAGCGCGCGGCTGCACAGCTGCGGTCGGTGGTGGCCGAGGACACATGGCGTCGCCGGGCGACGAGTGCACGGCCGCGGGAGACGCACAGCGGCGGTGGAGGTGGGGACGCATGGCGTCGCCGGGTGACGAAAGCACGGTCGTGTGCGGCGGCGAGCGCGTGGCGGCAGTGGCCGGTGACGCGCAGCAGTTGTTCGACGAGACGAGCGCGGCGGCGGCGGAGGACGCATAGCAACGAGCGTCGGCGAGCGCGCATCATATTATCTTACGGACCCATATAAGCCATACGATGGACGATGCACAGTTAATCATGCTCTCACCCCCATGGGGGTTGAGAGGAGTACTTTATTTAAATAAGCGTTTTGGAATGGTTGTATGTGTCCCTAGTTGACGAAAAGGATAGAAGTTTCTTTAATTTACTCCCTTGGGTTGTGAATAAATTGTCACTTTGAACATCAACATTATTCCCAAAATGCAATTTTCATCACTATAATATATAGATAGCTAAAGTATGATGCACACTTCTCAAGCGATAACTTTTTTGAACAAGAGGAAGAAGCAATACAATAAGTATGGTCCTAATTTTATGCATCAACCGTTTTTCAAAAACTTAAATTAAAGAAAAAGATATTGTGAAGCTTAACGAGTATGCATGGTTTTTATACGCATCATCTAATCCACTCAAATTAACAAATTATAGATAAGATACACAGAGTGACTACCCATAGTTCGACATCTAGGATGATTAATATGGTCTGCCTGCCTGTCTGCTATCAAGCATATAAGATATGATGATAAGGTCAATTGCATGATGCAGAGGATCGATACCTTTAAAGAGAGATAAGAAATCGAAGGTTGTTCCTATATGGAGCTGACCAGGAACGAGCTCTTAGGCTTTTGGTTCGTCGATCAAAGCAGACGGTAGGGGGGCAAAAGTGTGAAAACACCGCCTTTTTTTTTACAAGCTCACGTGGTCGTTCATCCCATCTTTCCACAGTGAAGTGATGGAAGAAGGTATTCTTCCTGTTGCTGTTAGACTAGCTTTTGCTTTGCCCTTCAAATCTCTGGTTTCAAGCATGGAACAATACAGGCATGTGATGCTGACCAGTACATCCACTCTGCATGTGCATATATATAAGACCTAGCCGACCTAGCCATTGTGGTTCGCGTTAAGTTCGATTTTGTTTGGTTGAGAAAAATTAAAGGTTTTTAAAAAGAGTGATGAAAAGATTAAAAAATATTAAAAAATTAGTCCTTTTAGTAAAACCTACAAAGCAAAAAAAACATATTACAAAATGTTGCACCAAATATGCTATACCGGCAACGTATTCAGTGCAAATGTCTATTGGATGCTAACATGATAACAACAGATCTAAACCATCAGATCCATCAGAACCGGCCTAGATCTGGAGAGGTGGAATCCCATTTTCTCATTAAATGTTTCACAAAAACCCTTGACTTTCTAAGTAGGAAAGGTGCTTCCACCTCTTCATATATGAGTCGCTGCTTATAGATCTGATGACCTAGATCTGTTGTTAGCATGTTAGCTATCAATGGACATGTCTACTAGATATGTTTCCTACGAAAATAACAAATTTTGATCCAACTGAACAAAACTGAACCTAACCGCAAATCAAGAGGACAGTGTCATAAAATGTGTGAATATGGATTTATAATTATATATGCATTCTCTATACAGTCCTGGCTAGTGCAATGGTATTAGATTCTTCTTAACTGCCAACTAGGGAGAGTTATTATTAACTAGTGCTTATCACCAACAATAAAGAATAATTATTGAAAGGAAAATTTGCTTATTTGGTCCCTCAACTATTGTCCCGATCCTGATTTGGTCCCTAAACTCCAAAACTGGATATATCTGGTCCTCAAATTCAAAAAACCAGGTATAACTAGTCCTTTGACCGAATTGTGTATGGTTTTTTGCTGACATGGCCATACATGTGACTAGTTTTGCTTTCGTGGACAGACATGTGGCACACTCGGGGCATAGATGCAGATATTTGGCATCCACCTCTCCATTTTTCTAATCTCTCTCTCGCTTCCCCTCTCTAACTCTATCCCTTTGTCATCTCTCCCTACCTCCTAATCCAGAAGGCACTAGTGGCAGGGAGCTCTAGTGGGCGGCACACGAGGAGAGGCAATCAGAGGGAGGAGCGGTGGCGGCAACCAGTACGAGGCAGGATGAGCGACTGCGATGAATGGTGCGGAGAGAATGAGTGGAGGCGGCGACTGACACAGGGGGAGGGCAGCGATGACCGGTGTAGGGGAGGAGTGGTGGTGGCAGTGGCTCCACATGCGGTGAGAGAAAGAGGAGAGATGGAAGGAGGAATATGACATGTGGGGCCCACATACGAAAAAATATTTTTTAAAAAATAGCACATGTCATCCTTGGGTGTGCCACATCATGCCAAGTGTTTGCCATGCATGCAAAACAAGACACATCTGCTGCCACGTCATGAAAAACCACATGTTGACCGGTCAAGGGACCACTTATTTCTGGTTTTGAGAGTTAGAAGATTGGTTATCTCCTATTTTGGAGTTTAGGGATCAAATCCGGACTTAGGCGATAGTTGAGGAACCAAATAGGCACCATTTCTTTATTAAAAAGAAGAGCACGGTCATTTCGTATGCAAGAACCGGTCTCTATGCTAAAAATAAGACAAAGAAATCATGCTATGTACAGGACTCTTAAGAGCATTGATTCTAAGCCTACATTTCTCCGTCTCTCTCAGAGGCAATCACTACTGCATGTGCAACCCTTAAAAATTTCCTCTAAACATAAAAATATTAATTTGTTGCATATGACCGGTGGATCAACCCGAGATTAGAGGAAACCCTAGAGAGTAGTAGTGAGTCTCCCAAAGCACTGGTACCTTAATGTGGTTTAGAAGAATATCTTATGTAACGTCTTCATTTTTATAAAAATGAAAACATGCATGCAATCTGCGTAATTAAAAATTTGTGCATATAAATTTTAAATCAAGAAAACGAATATGTTACTCTAAAAATAAAAAGTAATTTGATTTTTATTTATGAGCAAAGACTATTGTATTTGTGAAAATAAAATTTATAATATTGGGTGACTTCTTGAAAATTATATCTAAATAATTTCTTTTTGATAATTATTTTCCTATAATTATGTAACCCTTGGTTACATATGTTCGAAAATGATAATTATAAAATAATAGTTAGAGTTTATTCAAATATTTTATTTGATAAATAATTACTAGAATGGAAGATAATTATACTGGTCCTATTATTTAATTACTTTCTCATCTATTTCTCTTCATCTTCTTTTGGGACCCACTTTTCATTCATTTGCCATCTCATTTTCTTTCACTCTCTCTCTCCTCCTCTTTCTTCCTCTCCATTGTGCATGCACACTATTCCTCTTCCAGCATGCATGCAAATGGAGGAGTTTATCCTCAATTGTTTCATCTTCTTTAGTGGCCATCAAGAAGGATATAATGTCATCTCAATTTAATGGTCAACATGGAGGAATTGAGTAGCCACATTCCTTCATCTCCTTCCTCTTTCTCTCTTCTTTCCCTCTCCTCTTTCTCCTACCTGCACGCAGCGTTTATTCTCTCCAGCATGCAGCAACTCTCTACCTTCCTATAGTGTACACAACCATCTTTTCATCTCCCTGTGAATGCTCAAATCCCACTAGGCACTAGCAACTCCTCCCATTTCTCTAATTACCATTGATGATCATCAAAATCAGTTTCTATTCCATTAATTAGCCGTTTTGCAGCTCCATTGTGCAGCACCTTTTGTTCCCTTTGTTCATGCGCATCGTCTTCTTTCACCCCCTGCGCAGGCCTGCTGTTCTTCCTGCATGCATGCACAGTGGAGGAGTTTCTCTAATTGCTCCGATTTCCCTAATGGCCATCAAGGGGTGTTAAGCCGGCGGTTTCTACTCGTTAATGGGCCACCTTCGGGCATCCCTGCGCAGAGCAAACTCTCCAGATACCTTCATCTCCCTCTCTTTCCCCTATAAATTCCCCACACCCGAGCTTTCCTCTTCCCTTTGGTTCTCTCTCAAATTGCAGCTCGGTAAGAGTTTTTGGATGGATATATTCAGAGGAGTTCTTTCTCGGTGTATCGTTAACCCATTTTTGGCAATTGCTTTGCAAGGGCCTTCATCGGAGACGATGGAATCAATCGCCGGAGCCACGGGAATTTGTTACCGGAGATCTCGCCGGAGTTTGCCGTTTTCTCCAAAATCGTCACCATCGCAGGGTAATAATTCTTCTTCCTCCCTTCTAGAGCTCCCCTAGACCTAGCCGCATG
>SPJY01009385.1:1628006-1729999 GCA_005191435.1 Raddia distichophylla | reverse complement strand
AAAAAAAAGGCATAGTATGATGGTAAGGGTACACAAAAGAGGTATCAATTTGTAGGAAGCCATGGGTTTAATTCCAAAAATGAATTAAAAAATACTTTATCCTTCGTTTTTGTTTTATGTTTTTTACGACGAACTAAAAAATCTAAAAAAACAAACCTTACCAAAAATAGAACCACAATTTCATGGTAAGGTTTTTTAAAAAATTAGCCGCCGACAAAAAATAGAAATGGTTGCAAAATACACACCCTAACCATATTTTTATGATAGAGGCTTATAAAAATAGTATTCAAGTATGGTTGTACCTGTACGTAGGGGTGCCTTCTGTTGAACCATAGTTACAATTATGTCGAATAGAATAGTGAACTGGTAATTATGCTCAGCGTCGCTAAGTCTCTGTCGTTGTGTTTCATGGGTTCCCTTTTTGTTCTTTCCTACGCATTATGTTTAATTTATTATTGCTCTGTATAGCCATACTTCACAAATTTGACCAAATCTATTTTACCTACAGAAACTTTGTGTTAATATTTGAATGGGGAGAAGCTAGCAAATATCAGTAGTAGAATCAGAGTATGTTCAAGTTCTTTTAGACCAAGGGTCTTTTGTGGTCACTTTATTCTTATTGTATGTACACACAATACGTTGTACCATATGCATTAATATGAATATATAAAATAAAAGTACGCGCAGTATACTTGATGTCCCGCGCAACGCGCGGGGTTGTAAGCTAGTTTGAATTAATAGCTGATGTATTAGTTATTTAGTAGCATCACAATAAAATGAGTGAAACAACTTATATAATATAATATCATGGAGGACTTTAAAACAGAATTATGTAGTAGTAGGTATTTTTGAAACAACAAAAATGCAATTGATATCCAAAGAAAGGAGCAAAGTGTTATCTACTTTCTTATTTAAACGATTTCATCATTTTACTTAGGCAAAAACTTCAAGTTCAAAAACTTCAAGTTCTTGGACAACGTCCTTCTTCTTTCTTCATCTATTCCTTTCCCGCCTTCTTCCTGCCTACATCCAGTTGCTCCTCCCCGCATCGACCCCAGGCGCAGCCACAATCATTTGTTGTCCTGTTGGGCCGTCGCATCATTCGGATCTAGGCACATGGCGGGGTTGTCACTAGGATGAGGACCAATATGGTTGTGGTTATGCCCGATAGTGGTCTGCCAGCGGCTGGTGTAGGAGGAGCGGCGGAGCCATTGAGGGGGGAAGAGAGAGAGATTAAGAAGTATGTTTTTGAGTTTTTTATTTTCAAAACAGTGTGAGGGAGATGGTGGGTGTTGTGCACGGATCTTAGCGTGTGATCAACGGTGGAGATAAGTCCTTGGCAAAGGGTGGGAGCTTTTCTGTAACGGTAAAACACACGTGTACGTAATTGGTACGAAGAATGGAGTTTGGAAATGAGATATCTTGTAATTAATATTGACGTGTTCATAGCAATCGAGAGGGACTTCTGAACTCATGTTCAAACTGTTAGATGCTCAGGAACATTAACTCTAGCTAGAACACCAAAACCGAAAGAGATTTAGTACACATACCTTCACTCGGTGAAGAATTCATCTTTAGATCTTGAACAAAAACACTGTAGGTCTTTAGGATGATCCTTCCTAGTGCTCCAACAACAAGCTGATTGGTAGCTAGTGACTTAGATGGATTGAGAGGCCAATGGGGGGCCCTCTCCTTATATAGAGTTGTTGTACACTAGGGGGACAATCTTTTAGCATGTTTGAGATGCATTGAGTTGATTCTAGAGCCTCCAATCAAAGCTCTAGTCAATTTGGTTTTGACATCCTTTAGCACATAAACACTTAGGTGTGTTCACACCTAAGTGATCATATGATCAACCCAACACAAACTAATATATATACCATATATATATATAACTTGCTCAAACTGGTTAACCAGAAAGGTGGATGTGAATCTAAAGTGCATCGATCGATCGATCAAAGATATTGATTTGG
The DNA here is from genome assembly GCA_005191435.1 of Raddia distichophylla. NCBI lineage: Eukaryota > Viridiplantae > Streptophyta > Magnoliopsida > Poales > Poaceae > Raddia > Raddia distichophylla. The sequence continues at coordinate 1,728,026 of SPJY01009385.1, read as the reverse complement.
ATGCGTAATAACAACTACCTAACGGGTGACGAGTATAGTAGGACTGAGAAGGATGCGTATGCATGCATGCATGGTTTATGCCTGCTTGCACGGCTGTGGTAGCTAAGCCAGTACCAAACAGAGATCCATAGCCCCAGCTGATGGATGCGTCCAAGTTACCACCAACCCTAAAAACATACTCCATAAAACTATCACCAGAAGAGAGGAGATGAAGAGAAAATGCTACAGTACCTGTGTACGTAGCTAGTCTACTCTATTGGAGTGGTGGTTAATTGAGATCGGTTGTACCTGCCAGTAGGGCCCAGTTCACATCAACTAGACCAAATATGGCAGGCAGAGGCAGGGCTGAGCCTATCCATGAAATTTTTTTCCGCCAGCTGCTGCTTCAATTAACGAGTGTGATTCTAGTCATTAGGTACAGCTAACCAATAGCAAACGCTTTGAAGTGCGGTAGTACTAGCACCCAAGTTTCACTTGCGGGAAAGAATTAAGCTGATCTAGCTTACACATACACAACTTTGGTCGAGCTACCGTATAAATTTATAAGTGGTATACGTGCTACTCCATATATATATATGAGAGTAATTTGAAAGAAATCTATATATACATGCGTATCGTTTTCATGTGAAGGTCTAAATATTTTTTAAAAAGGTATAGACAATGTTTTTGTAAGTTTTTTTGAAAAAAAAAAATAATGTAGCCAAACTATTGTGATACATTTATTTTACTTGATGCAATGGTCCTTCTGTCTAAATTAATTAACCATAGATGTTTAATCTGTCTCTCCAATAAACTCTTGCTCATATATATATGGTGCATGTACCATGCATAGAAGGCCGCATAGATGCAGATCGAGGCATTGTACTTGGTTGACATGTGTAGTGCTGGAATGTCTCCTTGTTCCTCTGAACTTGCATGTCACGTACGCCTAGTACAGTACCAGCACCAGTGAATGACAGGTAGGACAACTGGGCGCGCGTACAGATACAGCTAGCTAGCTAGCAACCTCGTCGGACGACGAAAATCAACAATTAAATGGTGAATTGCCTAATCACCAACCCTGCAATTAATCATGCACGCATCTTAGGGCAGATTTTGGGGGGTCGCTCTATTTCTACCTCCATGCTCGCACTGTTACTCTCTGAACTTGACAAAAATCCCATTTAGCATTTTATATTTACAAATTGCAATGTCGATCTCTCGAACTTGCTTTCGTTAACACGCGTTAATTGCCTCAGTCTGTAAATTTTTCTGTGAAAACGTCACCTGCCAGCAGAGGTTGATTCATTTTATCTGACAGCCGAGGCTGTGCACTGTTATGCAGGCAGCTGGATTCCTTTCCATCTTCATGTGAATATTTGTGATAGACAAGCTAGTTAATTAGCTACTTATTTTTGTCTGTGACGAGACAGACTGAAAAGCATCGCATTGTTGTTTTCTGCGTGTTTACTTTAACCTTCCATCTCCTCTGTTTCGCACGTGCCATCGTCGTACGTACTAGCTATTGGCTATTAAGCTCCATCGATCGATCAACTAGTTCGATCTAGTATGAAATTGGGCCAAGTACAGATGCCTCTAGTGCAGTGCAGAATTTTATTTTATTAGTATATACATGCACGCCGGGAAATGGCTTTGAGAACTTTCAATGAATAATTTCGTAAAGTCAAATCATCTACTCCGCCTTTTCATTTGTGATCTTTCTTCTTTTACTTTGCACGAGTAAGGAGCAACTAAATAAGCTGCATCGAGTTCCAAATCTAGCCTAGATAGCATATGAATAGTATAGAAGTTACATTGAATTTGATGACATATGGAAGGATCACTAAATGCTCGGATGCCGAGATCTACACTATGGCCACCGACACACGGTATGCCAATGCCACATGCAGAGATGAGAAATGCAGAGATGGATGTTTTGCTCGCCTGCCTGTCTAGGCCGCCCAGAGCCCTTGAATCCCTAGCCGCGACGACTACTTCGTCCCTCATTGGAATCCGCTAGAACGAGGCCGTCCAGCTGCGCCTAGGTTACAAACTGGCGCACGTTTCATATTGAGCCGATTAGATCAGAAACAGTAAAAGGGCATTTCAGTCCTTTAGCATGGAGTCTATTTTTTCTATTTTTTTAATTGATTAATCCGGCTAGCACTAACAGAGTATTAAAATTATGGGCAAACGACAACCTCATTTCCATAACTCGAGGGCAAATTCATAGTACGAAAATCAAGGGTAAAATCATAATTAGACTTATAACTGAGTTAACACCGTTAACTACTGTAAATGGAATGAGGGTAAACTGCAGCTTCATTTTCAAAAATCAAGGGCAAAATCACAAAGTGGAAAAAGTAGGTATAAAATCACAATTGAACTCGAGAACAGAACCCTCTTGCCCCTTTATTTTATATTAGTATATACATGCACGCCAGGAAATGGCTTTGAGATCTTTCAATAAATAATTTCGTAAAGTCAAATCGTCTACTCCGCCTTTTCGTTTGTGATCTTTCTTCTTTTACTTTGCACGAGTAAGGAGATCTAGCCTAGATAGCAGATGAATAGTTGGTACAATTTCTAATTGAGTAAGGCTAAGTTACTCCTAGGAGTATTTTAACTAAACTACTCCTATGTTTAGATGATGACACGTGTTCCTTTAGATGAGATTTCCCACGCGCGCTTGCATGCAACAAATTTCTCCCGTAACGCGGTCTTGCCCTCCATGCATGCATGCAAAGATGACGTCATGCATTCAACTACTATTTGATACCTTTTTTCTTCTCTTTTTTGACCGTAATTTTTTTTGAAATCTCGAATTGACAAACCGTTTTCACCACCGTATTTCTGACATTTTTTTGAACAAATCTAGACCGGTCTCATTTTTTAAAAATTGCTTTACTACAATTGTGAGCAGCACATTACTACTCATTATGGAACACTTTACTACAATGTTTGTACAGTTAAAGTATGAAGTATTGTACAGGTAGAGTACATGTGCTGTATAGGCGAAGTATTATACAGTGGCTTATAGTAATAAAGTGTTGTACATAGAGTAGTAAACCTTTAGTACAATACTTTACCACTACTTATGAAAACCACAACTTATGAACAATTTTACTACATCATTTGTACAGGCAAACACTTTACTACTATTTATGAAACACTTTACTATAACGTTTGTACACACGTAAAGTAGTAATAGTATTGTATAGGCGGAGTACTGTACATATACCGTAAAGTATTAAACACTTAATAGTAAAGCATTATTCATGACTGTAGTAAAGCAAAAATTAAAAGTGAGACCGGTCTAGTTTTGTTCGAAAAAATGTCAGGAACACGATGGCGCAAACGGTTTTTCGATTGGAGCTTCCAATGAAAAAATACGATAAAAAAGAAAAATAATATGTATGCATGCAAGGGAGGAAAGGAGGAAGCTCTGCGTGCATGCAGCGGTGCAGCGGGAGTGCGCACGCGGCTACGTGGGAAGAAAGATGGACACGTGTCGCGTTTTAAATGTAGGAGCACTTTAGTTATTACACTCCAAGGAGTATTTTAGTCTGCATGTGAGTAAGGATATGTTACACCTAGGAGTACCATATCTACGATACTCCCAAATTTGCCACCGACCACCTATTTACGTATCAGCTTCAATTTTGTGTTATACTAACATAAATCGGTAAAACATCGCATGCGATGTAGAAAAGTGACTACAGCACAGCAGTAAAGATAATATGTAATTAATATTCGATGCAGTGAGGCCGCATGCGGTGTGACTACGAATGATTTTTTCCTTTTTTGGTTATAATTTTTCTCTGGTAGCTTCGATGATCGAATGGTTTGCACCAATGTGTTACGAATATTTTTCAAACAAAACAAGACCTCACTTGCCATACTAAAATTGTTAACAATATTTTACTACATCAACGAGTTGTACTTTACTATTTTCATGCTATACTTTACTACGACAGAGAATATAGCTCATAAATTTTTTTTTACTAGTGTTGATATGTGATGTAGTATAGTATTGTACAACGAAACACTTTGCTACAACGCCTGTATAGAAAAAGTAGTAAAAGTACTGTACGAGCGGACTGTTTCGCACGTGCCATCGTCGTACGTACTAGCTATTGGCTATTAAGCTCCATCGATCGATCAACTAGTTCGATCTAGTATGAAATTGGGCCAAGTACAGATGCCTCTAGTGCAGTGCAGAATTTTATTTTATTAGTATATACATGCACGCCGGGAAATGGCTTTGAGAACTTTCAATGAATAATTTCGTAAAGTCAAATCATCTACTCCGCCTTTTCATTTGTGATCTTTCTTCTTTTACTTTGCACGAGTAAGGAGCAACTAAATAAGCTGCATCGAGTTCCAAATCTAGCCTAGATAGCATATGAATAGTTGGTACAATTTCTAATTTAGAGATAACATTGAAAATGGTCTAAGGGCATCTCTAATAGTCATTGTTGAATGTATTGCAGCATAAGCATAATACTATCCAATATAATTTCAAATTCAAAAGACAACAGCCAAAGGCAACAATTAAACAACAACATGCTTAGTTAAATTGTTTATATTGCTCACAGATTTTAGGTGTTGGATTGCTAATATTAGCCTCCAACGATAACCGGATATTGATCACAGATCAAAATATGACATAATTAAGAAATAGATATGCTTAATAGATTATACAAGGACAGACATAAAAAGTAATGCATATCTCTTCAATATGGTGCATATATAGGAAAAACAAGTCAGTTAAAAATCAACAATTATAAAAAAGTTAAAAAAATCGATGGGGTGGTTTTTTTAAAGAAATGAAACACAAAGTTCGGGTCTCTAGGGCGAAAACTACCATGTCTATCCTAGGTGAATGGAAATAATCAGCGTCACCCCACGACTAGTCTACAAACTCATCTACATAGGACTATGTATGAGAGTAAGTGAACACATTTCTCATGAACAAGTACATGAGTTTGTGGCCCTCTGGATTTAAATCCAAAACCTAACCTTGCAAGAACATATATAATAGGGAACTCATCCATATCCTTGAGATGGATAACTTTTAATAGGGAACTCATCCATTTCCCCAACAGTGATATCAAAATTTCCCTAATTGTTGGGAATGCATGAAAAACGCAATTCCGGTTGCAAACCACCCCTACTTAATTTGTTGTTGTCTTCCTATGCTTGTATTTGGAAGGAGAGGTGATCTTTGATAATGCTTACCTCTCGGTCGATCAGGTTGCTACTCATATAAAAGAACGAGAATTGATGGATATCGACGCGCTCGAAGATCCTCGTATACGTGGGGAAGGAGAAGTCATTTCTCCTTATCTACGGTGAATATACCAGCAGCGTTGTGTCCGAATTTCTGGAAAGAAAAATTAAGATGCATGCATGTAGTGACAGATCATCACATGACAAAATAATATTGGAGGGGAGGGCATGGGCTTGTTGGTCATGCCGCCGCTGAGGTGGTCCTTCACTGAAGAAATGAACTCCCATCATTCTTGTTGTTTACTTGCAGCTGGTGCTCGGCCCTCCACTCTGATCGCCTCTCTCCAAATAATGAGAGAGAGAGAGAGGAATTCCAGTTGATTTGCATGGTTGCAAGCAGGGTGAGATGCATGCGTGAAGGATGAGCATTCGTGCGGCGATCAGCGGTGGCCGGCCGGAGTACTGTTAATCCTTTGGCGTTTGCACTTGGCACACCACAAAACCCCAAGGAGAGAATGAGAGAGGAAGAAAGCTTCTTTTTTGTTTTTGTTGTGTTTCGCTGGGGTGGGGAGGCTTGGCTTTAAGGAAAGCAAAAACTTTCCGGGGCCAGCAGAAGCAAAGCACGGAGGAGACCGACGTTTGGGAATCGAATGGAATTGGAGGCCAGGTGATGTGCTGCCCAGCTACCTGCTGCTGCTGCTGCTGCTGCTGCTGAAGGCTGTGACTGTGAGTGAGCGAGTGAGTGAGCCGTGAGCGGTGGTGTGTGTACTGCGAATCCACATCGGTGAATGTGCCGGCAAATTGCTGCTGCTGCATCCCAAACTCCCAGTGCCCAGTGCAGTACAGTGGGAGGAGTAAGAAGAGAGCCCCACCGAGACAGGGACAGAGCCTCCGGAACGCATCGCACACCAACATCACCAACCGAAAGAGAGAGAAGAGAAGAGAAGAGAGAGAAGGCAGAGAAGAGAAGGGAGGGGCACCACCACACCAAGCAAGCGAAGCAAGACCAAACACAAAAGACACTAGCTTCCTTCCTTCCTAGAGCTCCTTCCCCTCGGCTCCACTCCCCCATCCCCTTTCCCTCTCTCCGCCGCCGCCGGCGGCGGCGGCATTGCGGTTGTTGTTGTTGCGGATCGGCGACGGCGGGTGGAGCAGAGGGAGGGAGCATGATGATGCGGCGGGTGGCGCCGCCGGCGTCGGCGGAGGAGGAGGAGGAGGCGGCGGGCGGCGCGCCGGTGCCGGGGTGGCTGGAGGCGCTCCTGTCGACGCGCTTCTTCCTGGCGTGTGGCGCCCACCCGGGCTCCCCCCGCAACGAGTGCAACATGTTCTGCCTCGACTGCCGCGCCCCGCCCCCCGCCTTCTGCTACTACTGCCGCTCCCACCGCCACGCCTCCCACAGGGTCATCCAGGTTCGCCTTCGCCTTCGCCCTCCCAATGCGCAACGCCGCCGCCGCCGCCGGTTCAGAGGTTATAAAGGCCGCGTTTTTAACTGAACGCGCGTGTAGATACGGCGGTCGTCGTACCACGACGTGGTGCGCGTGTCGGAGGTGGAGGACGTGCTGGACATCACCGGCGTGCAGACGTACGTCATCAACAGCGCCAGGGTGCTGTTCCTCAACGAGCGGCCGCAGCCGCGCGGCGCCGGCGCGGCGGCGGGGAAGGCCGCCGCCTCGCCCTACAACTGCGAGATCTGCGGCCGCGCGCTGCTCGACCCCTTCCGCTTCTGCTCCCTCGGATGCAAGGTCGTACGTGTCAAAGATTGCGCCTTTCTTTCCCTCATCCTCCTCCTCAATCCTAACGCCCAATGCCGTTCGGTTCGCTCATGCCTAACCCGTTGTTTCTTTCTCCCCGCGCCCGCAGCTGGTGGACACCAGGAGGAACGGCCATGTCGGCGGCGGCGGCGCGTCGGCCGGCGGCGGCGGGCACGAGGAGGAGGCCGGCGGGAGCAACAGGAAGGACGCGCGGCCGCAGGGCCGGCGGCGGAAGGGGATCCCCCACCGCGCGCCGTTCGGCTCGTGACGGCGCCGGCGAGATCCGGGCGAGGCGATCGATGGCGACGACAGCATCGGCATCGGCATTAGCATTGGCAATGCCGAGAAGGGAAGGAGGAAGCGGAGCACGCGAAAAGGGAGCGACCAATCCTCCCCTCCTCCTCCCTTCTCCTCTCGTACCAGAAGAAAAGAAAAGATACCGCCCAACCAGAAAAGCAAGCAACGCACCCCCAACCACCGCCAACCTGCAGGAGTAGAGTAACCAACAGCTTCATCTCTCTCTCTCTCTCTTCTCATTTCTCTCTCTCTTGAGTTTCTCTCTCACACCATACCAAGTATACATTGTCATCACCATTACCATCTGCTGGCAGCTGGCTACCATTCTAGCTAGCTGCATTTTTTGGATGGATGGATGGATGGATGGGTTAATCCCCTATTAATTCTTATTCTTTAAATTAAACAGAGATTGATTGCATTGCTACTGAATTTGTTTTTCTTTTTGGAAAATTGCTAGTACATTGTCATTGTTGATCGATCAATTGTACTGATAGCTCCTCCTACATGGATGCATAGGTGGAAAAAACAAGAAACAAGTACAGACAAACACACCATCACTCACTCACCAGCTGCATGCTTAATCTAATTTCTTTGTGTAGGCTGCATGCTTAATCTAATTTATTTTTAGGCGTAGGAATTGATGATTGAATGAAAGGAAAATGATTGGCCGCCCGTCCTGATGCTTGTAATTAGTCCAGTGGTTTGGTTTGAGCTAGCTAATGTTAATTATTTATTTTCTTTGTGTGTATGTGTGTGGGTGTGTCATTATATATGTGAAGATGCTGTCGTTGCCTTGTTGTAATGCGCCAGCTTTGGGCGTGGCGCCTCTCTGGAGTCTGGACGGACGGCTCCTATCTCCATGTGTGGGGCGCGCGCGCCATTATCATTCCTCTCTCCCTGTATCCCTCCTCTCTCTCTCTCTCTTTCTCTCTCTCTTCAATTCTATTAATTGTGAAAAAATCTATTTTACACGCTAAACTATTGCAGTTTGGTTTTTAACCTCCAAACTATAAAAATAGGCTTTCTAATTTGTAAAACCAGAAAAAAAAAACAAATAACTCTTAGGACGGTTTTGAGAGTGATTTCGTTACTTGGTTGTCCATCGGCTGGGTCATTTTGCCATGGTGTGTCATAGCATATATATGACATAAACATTCAATACAGCAAGAAGCCACCTCAACGATCTCACATGTCATGCTCTCTCTCCTCTCATGTCTTCTCCTATCTATCTCTCCTCTTTCTTCTCCTCTCGTATCTGTCACCAACAATGGCTAGGGGGAGCCCACGGCGGTTGGCCAATGGCGGCGACACGGCTAAGGCAAAGATCCAACAGCAGGGCTAGCTAGGGCCGGCACCCACATAGGCGGCCGCGTAGGCAGGGGTGGCGCCTACGGCTGCCGGGACTAGAGCGGCGCTCACGACGATGGCCCAACCAGAGCGAGGGTGTTGACGCGGGGTCAAGAGTGAAGACAATGACGTAGGGCGGCGCCCATGGCAGCGACGAGGGCAAGGGGCGGAGCGCATGATGACGTGGTGCAACCAGGGGCATGGGGAAGCGCAATTGGCCATCAGCGCAGTCGAATGAAGAAGAGCGAGCGTTGTTGGTGACGCCAGATGCAGGGTTCATGCCGCGGCGCGGGGACTCCAGCAAGCGGGATGGCGCCGAGAGAGGGCGGAACCAATGACGCGTAGGAGCCGGTGCGATTCACTGCCGCCGATAGTGCTGCACCGATGGTTGGCTGGTGGAGGAAGACGGAGCAGAGAAGACGGTATTAGAGAGTGACGGGTGGACCTGCTAATGTGAATCTCTTTAGCCTGGTTGTGGTGCCATGTGTAATGCTATGGTGGTAATTGACTCATTTGGACTGCCGGAGTTGTGAAATCATCCTCAAAATCATCTTAAGAAGTTATTTGCATTTTTTTTCTGGTTTTGCGGGTTAAAATATCTGGTTTCATAGTTCGGAGGTTAAGTAGACGTTCTGCGATAGTTCATGACATAAAACATACGTTTTCCATTAATTATTGTCAAATGCTGGATGCTAGCAGCATAATGATAGCATGATACGCCTAACCAAAATCATATATATGTGCTACATTTATAACTTATAAAGAAGAGAGATGTATGCTTTTGGGGTGTGACGTTGATGTGTACTCTAACGCTGAGGTAGAGAGGGAGCGAATAATGAGTAGGGCCAAACCCACCACATGCAAGTTGGGGGGTTGACAGCGAAAGGCCGGCATTTTAGAAGAAATCATCTCCTAATGGCTGCCCTTAACTTGGTGTTTGTGACACGTGACAGTGTGCATCGTACCTGCAATGTGGAGTACTTAACTACAAATTTCTTGATTATTGGGGGCATGTACATACAAATATACAATGATGTGACGACACCTACCGGTAAGCCTTGTTGCATTAAAAATGTGAGATGACATGAGAGGCCAATTAAGCACAGAGTTGGACCGTCATTGTACCAAGTGCTATTTACAAGTGAGGGCATGGAGTGATTGGAGTAGGATATGCAACTATTAATTATATATGTCATTAGCCGTTTTTTTTCTTTCGTTCATATAACCTCAATGTATATATATTTTTAAGTAGCAAATGCTCAACTCTTACGATGAAGATCGAGAAACAAAACAACATGTCACTACAGCGAAGTCCATGAGTTGATGAGCATGGCCAGCTTCTTTGCCTTGCTTGCCATCAACCAATCGTACGCCATGCATATCGTGCAGTGGCATTGCCTTAATTGCCACAAAATAGGCTGTGGAAAATAGGATGTTGATGCTCTTTGATAATATATACTCAATGTGATACAACGTGCCCTTAATTATCTGCTAGTACTTTGGTCCGGACAGGAATGACGAATGGATGATGGCAGCCTGCGGGTAGATACAAATATATACTCTATATGATATGATTTGCTCGCATTGCTCGATCTGCCCCTGGGACGCCACGGCCCATATCAAATAGTGGGCCTCCGCGTATCAAATACACGTCAAATAGTGGCCCATATGAATACAAGTCATGTAGTGGGCCTACACGGCCTGCTATTATTGGTACCAATAACCAATGACAATGCTAAGAGGTGATGGTTCTTCACCGGTTTTGGAGAAGGAATAATAAATAGTCTCCTTCCTAATTGTGTTACCTTATTTTTGGGATTACATGTTTAGGATTTGTTAGCCTTAAGGTGATATGAAATCATCCTTGCGCCGAACATGTTTTATGTCGACTTCGGTCGTGAACATTTGTTCTATGATTGAATGAATTTTAGACAACGGCATATAAATATCGGTCTCTATATCGTTGCAGAGGTCGAAATTTATATGTAAAATCGTCTAAAAAAGTAAAATTATTGGATCACACCAAATAATTTGCCAAGAAGAAGTTCAGAACACTCTCTCTATATAATGTCCTATATATCTGGTGTGATCTGGCGATCGAAAGAAGCGAAAGAAGGGGATATATAAATGTAATATGTATGATTTGGACATGCACGGTGCATGCATGCATATATGCAGTTGAATATACCCAGTTGACTCGCCCTAATATATGCATGCATGGTACATGATCTCCTCCGTTGATCAGCTTTTAATTTCTTACGTTAGGTAACTGCTGCATATATGCATTGCACTTGGGGTCGAGGTTTCATGCTGACGACACGTACACGCATAATTGACCAAGCAATATTAATTGATCGATGTATCCAAATATCACCATCACATTATATATCGCGGCTGGTTTGGGGCAGCTGCTAATTAATTGATTGTTCTTGAGTACGTAGGGTGCCGGATTGATCGATGAATGCATTTGTCAACGCAGGGATTAGAGATAGATATATCGATCAATTAACCGAGGCACGGGAGTCAAATGCTATGATATTTTCCATCTTGTTGACGTCAACGGATAACCCTAGCCCCGTTTTCTTTTGATCAGCGTCAAGGGTTGACCTTGCATTGCATTGCGTGCATCATCTCTTCAATTATTTTCATCGAGTGTGCGTGCCCAATTTTTATTTTTTTTGTGTGTAGCACAAGTCGTCGTGCCAGTACCAGATAATACCTGCTTGTTGAGAAATATATGTATATATGTATGTATATAGTTTTGTATTTGTGTGCTGCATGCTGGCCACTGATTTGGCCAGATAAATTAAGTTGCCATTGACTTGTTCTTTAGCTTTGACCGCTGCGCACATACGTACGTAGTACATTAATTCCTAGGACCAGCCAGTGCATTTCAACAAAAATATCAACCTAATTATTTAACAAGAGCTGGATAATAATGGATATCGGAGATGCGGGATATGTCAAATCACCTTTGATTATATATGCTATTGGCGTGTAGCATTAGTTTCGTAAGGCACAAGTGTATTTTACAATTTTTATTTTTTTCATACAAAGTCGGATAGAGATAAAATTTATATACCAATTCTAGCGCTCGACGAGATCTGCAATTGTGTTGTTGATAATATTTTCATTTAAAATCATTTAGATATTCAAATAATCATTAAAATTAAACATTCGATCGAGAAGGGTCGAAAGGAAAAAATATCCCAATGCAACCGGTAAGGTTGATAGATGAGATGGTAAGAAAAGTCCGCATAAGGTGACGGGTTTGACTCCCATGGCTAGCAGATGTGTATCATGTGCAAAAAAAAATGTGACTATGCACCTTGTTTGTGACTGTAGATGTACATATCAATACTACCGCAAAAGATTTTTTTAAGCTTTTCTAAAAGCCAAAAGGGAGATGACTAAGGAGCTAGGGCCTTACAAGCTTATCAGTGCTAGTTCATGGCTACCACACTGAATGTACATCAGTGCCGGGTATAGAAACAACATGTTTAGCTTTTGTACAAGCCAGAAATAGGATAATTATCAATTGGCCGAGAGGAGCTTATGAGCTTATCAGTGCTAGTTCATGGTTACCGACACGGATATGTAAATCACCCCGGGTATGAAAACAACGTTTTTTTAGCTTCATAAAAGCCAAAAAATGGAAAATATCAATCGGCTGAGAGGGCTTACCAGCTTCGGTTTGTGACTTAAATCGGTACTGATATGTACATCACTGTCGGGTACGAAACCAACATTTTTTAGCTTTTTTAAAAGCAAAAAGGAGACGTCGACTATCAATCAACTGGGAGGGGCTTGTCAATGCTAGTTTGTGACTTGAACTAGCACCGGTATGTACATATATATCATTGCTAGGTACATAACCGGTTCCTATTTCCTAAAAAAAAGATAAAAGTATCTAATCCAAAGGACTCATTTTCTTTTTTAGGATTAAAAAAAAGGATTTGCAAATAAAAGCGCTAGTGCCACAACTAGTCCATAAATTGTTAAAGCTTCCATAAAAGCTAGACTAAGCAATAAAGTACCTCATATTTTACCTTCTGCTTCCGACTGTCTCGCAATACCTTCTACAGCCTGTCCTGCAACAGTACCCTGACCAACTCTAGGCCAAATAGAAGCAAGACCTACGGCCAATGTAGCAACAATAACGGAAGCCCGCTTACACAGGAAGCTAATTCCGAGCCGACAATGATGAGGTGTTGTCTGGTAGTGATTTCGAAATTAACTCGGCACTAGTATTTCCTAATAGAAACTTGATGACCGTACACTAAGTAACTCAAGACAATATTCAATTATATGGAGTGTATTAATTACTCATTTCTCCCTCATGGAGCTAGGCGGTACAAGACCGGTTGGGTGTGCAGTGGCCAAGGCATCCCATGAATGATGTTGCAGCAGTGTTGGATTGTGGTTCAGGTCTTCATGTTGTCACTCTACTGCAGCCATTCTTTTTAGTTCAGCGTCAAGGGGTGGATGTATCAATTGGTCGAAAGCCTTGCTCGACTTTGCTTGGGCGGTGATGGTGACGTTGTTTGGCACCGTTCCCTCCTTGGAGGCACCACTCCAGACGCTCCTTTCTTGTTGTTTGAGTGAAAATCTAGGTTAGTTGATCAAATTGATGATGGCGGTTTCCCATTGTAGCTACCTCGTTGAAAACATTGCCGTGTTCTAGCCCGCACTGACGGGTTGTTGCATTTTGGATGCCTTCTTTTTGGAAGTTATATTTCTCTGTTATTGAGTGTTGTGTGCCGTTGCGTGGTTGGAAGTCGCCAGTATCGTTTTGGTGAGGTGATCGGTGGTGCTGGCAGCGATGCTTTCTACGTGCATTGGTGCCCTGCATCAGGGTTTTTTTTTTCCTTTTTTTCGGGTGTTCTTTTATACTCAAACCTTTATTCCTATCTTAATTTCATTGAAATCTTAGGCTGCTGTCCTAAATTTTCAAAAAAGATGTCAATTGCTCATGATCGAGTAGTGTACAGTGCTGCTTTCAGATGATGAATCGAGAAGCTAGCTAGCTTACAATTTGTTTATGTCGAGATACTTACGTAGACAATCAAGTACTTAATTAATGATCAGGGCCAGGATGAATGGGATAATCGAAGTATCAACGCCGACCGATGGCGGAGTTAGCTGGGTGGAAGACCGGTCATGGCAACTAATGAAGACCAAGAAATATATCATGATATATTAATTGATATGATCGATGGAAGCTAGCTAGAGCAAGCTTGATCGATCGATGGGCGTTGACGTCTCCTCGACGCTAGTACGACGACGACGACGATCCTGCAGCAGCAGCAGGAGGAGGAAGTTGGGTGGCGGCGGCGAGGATCCTGGACTGGAGGAAGGTCTTGTGCTTGCCCTCGGCGGAGGCGAGGTAGGCGACGAAGGTGGCGAAGTCGGTGTCCATGTACCGCCGCGGGTTGCTGCGCTCGTCCACCAGCTCCGGCGCCGGCGCCACCACCCGCTCCGCCGACACGCTGTGGAACGACGCCACCGAGATGCGCGGCCGGCTCGAGTTCACGTGCACCCGGTGCAGCACGCTCCTGTACCGCCCGTTGCTGAATATCTGCGCGCATCCCATCCACACATACATTAGCAAAAACCGAGGGACCGGCTCGACATCAGACGAGCGACTGAGAGTCAGTCGATTTTCTAGATGGTAGATCAAAAACTTATAGGACACATAAAAAATTTAATGAAAATGTTTAGATATGTGAAAATTAATCGACTAAGACTACTATAAAAATGACTAGCCGTCCGATGATTAGTAAAAGCGTATTTATTTACATGTCAACCAATTGCAAGCTAGCTAGTCCTAATATAATCACTCCAATATTCACCGCGCGCACTGCAGCTTTGTTTTGGCTTAATCCAATTAATTACATATATGTATATATATCGCATACTAGCTAGGTAGGGGTAGTGTTGTGATAATTATTTTCCAAGAAAGATATAAAATATATATTAGCAGGATAAGCTAAAGTATGAAATACATAAATAGGCTAGCCACGCATCCAACTGCTAGCTCACTTGTTTGACCTGCAATAAGAAGCAACCAACAATCAAGCACCCACATTATTTTGTTCCCTCGCTATCAATAAAACAGCTAGTCTCGCAGTACTAGATATTATAACTTCGGCTTATCTAGGCGAGGTACGTTGGTATCAGCTCTAATAAGCTAATAATGACATGTGTAGTGCTGGCTCCAACTTTCTTTGGCGTCTCAATATAAAGTACTTCTTCCATTCTAAAATATAAGACGTGCATGTATTTTAAAAAAATCAATGTTTAGAACGTTTAACTAATATTATACTAGGAACATATATGTTCAATGTTATACATCTGATATAGTTAGATTTGTATTTGAAAGTACTTTGATATGATGTTAATTTTGTAGTTATTGATGATATAATATGAAATAAATTAATGGTCAAAGTTTACGTTTGTTGACTTCATAAAAAAATTAGGGAGTGGCTGGAGCCCAGTCGCCTGGGCGCGCGCGAGCCACGCTCGGGCCCAGCCGCCGGCGAGCGCGCAGCGCGACCCAGGCAACTGGGTTTAAGCAAAACCGAAAAAATTATATGCCTTATATTTTAGAACGAAGGGAGTACTTCATTACATTGTAGGCAGCTGAAAGACGTTTGTTAATTAGTATTCATGGATGAAACTAGGTCAAACTCTCTAAGCTACATAGTACTGGCATAATAAATTGCGCAAGTGCTGCAGCTTAGCTAGCTAACTAATAACTTGTGGTGCCATTAACAACAGGGAGTCTATCTCAAAATAAAATCACAAAGCTCATCAACATTTGGCGGCTACCTTAACTTGCCACGTATGCAGGTTGACATAGCTAGCTGCAGGACACCGTACACGCGCGTATGTACGTAGACGTAGGTAGGTACCTCGAGGTGGTCGCCGACGTTGACGACGAAGGAGCCCGGGAGGGGGTCGACGGTGAGCCAGTGGCCGGCGTGCATGACCTGGAGGCCCTCCACGGCGTCCTGCATCACCAGCGTGAGGAAACCGTAGTCGGAGTGCGGCGGCATCCCCAGCGTCAGCTCCGGCTGCGGGCACGCCGGGTAGCAGTTCACCGTCATCATCTGCGACCCCGCCGACAGCTCCTCCAGGAGCTCGCCGCCGGCGACGCCCATCGCCTCCAGCGCCGCCGCCATGAGCTCCATGAACACCCGCCGGTTCTCCATTGCGTACCGGGACGCCACCTCCCTGCACAGTACGGTAGCACGCACATGACACATCTACATATATACATCAGCTGATTCCGGGATGGATGAACGCACCACGCACGGATCAATTAGTTACTATTAATTTCAAACTATAAATGGCCGGACGATGGATGCAAGCAGCTATCTAGAAGAGTCAATAATATAGTAATAGTACGTCAGTTTCAGAATTGATTGGATTTCTGAAGAAAAAGATGGCAAAGCCTATAATGGCGATCGTTTTCAGCAGTAATTAGTCTGTACGTTTGCAGCTAATAGCTGGGGGATTCGAGAGTGAGATCGATCGAGATGAATGAAGCAAAGAATTAAATGGTGAGTGGTGATGAATGGATTGGCAAGTTAAGAACCTGAGGTCGATGGGGGCGTCGGGCCAGAGGGGGACGACGGCGGCGAGCGGGTGGGTGCAGGCGAGCTTGAGGAAGTCGCGCCAGCAGAGGACGGCGTCGTTGAGCTGGTTGAAGCTGGTGCCGTAGCGCACGGCGGCGCGCACGTCCGGCGACATGTAGCGCGCCCTCTCCGGCAGCGGCAGCTCGAAGAAGCGCCGCGCCACGTCCAGCATCCCGGCCACCGTCTCCCCGCCCACGCCGTGGTTCACCACCTGGAAGAACCCGTACTCCCGGCACGCCGCGTCCAGCGTCTCCAACGCGCGCCGCCGCTCGCCGGCGCCGCCGCGGAGCCCGGCCAGGTCCACCACCGGGAGCTTGATCACCCTGCCGCCGCCGGCTCCCCGCCGGAAGGCGGCGGCGCCCGGGCGGTCGGACGCCGGCAGGACGTACCTGTCGGGGAGCCTGGTAATGCCGCTGTCGCTCAGGTGCCTCACGCCCTTGAGGCAGTCGTACTCGCCATCGTCGCCGCCGTCGTGCTCGCGCGCTGGCGCTGCTGCTCTCTTCGTCCCGGCCTGCACCTCATGCTGCTGCTGCTCGTCCACCAGCTGATCAGCCACCGCCATGGAAGCTCAAGCTCCGCTAGCACGATCGATGCAACCTAAGCACGTACTAGCTAGATCGATATAGCTAGTGAGCACTGAGCAGTGCAATTAAGGGCGGAGAATAAGATAGCTAGCTAGACACATGGAGATATATATGCATAGAGATAGAGAGATCAAGAGATCAATGGATGGATCACTGATTGAGTGGTGTGGTGTGGTGCAAATGGAGGGAGCTAGGAGGTGGTATTTATAGAGGAGGAGTCAGAGGACAGAGGAGCTGCAGAGTGAGTGAGTGAGTGACCATAGTTGAGTTGAAGCTGTCCTGTGGCTATTCAGCAATTCAGCTAGTGACTTCTCTCACCATAGCTGCCCAGGTTTGACAGGCGACTCTCATGTCTCATCCCTCTCTCCTTGTATGGTTTACTACTAGTTTTATGAGTTTGATATATCTCTTGCTTGGATGCATGTGCCAGGTCGCCCTCCGTTGACCACATTTGTTGTTTTTTAATTGGCCTCGCATCCCGTCCTACTCATCGACTTTAGGCGCCGCGTCAGACAGATTGCTCGCGAGCTGCCACGTACCTAGCTGCCCACCTATTTTCTTCTTTTCATATTTTTGCCCCCAATAGCTAGGCACACGACACGAGCTAGCTGACCTGCTACTATACATATACTCCCTCCGTCAAAAAAATTATGTAAATGTCATTTATTTTGTTGTGACTTGTTTTATCACTAAATATATTTTAAGTATCACTTATTTTTTTTTACATATTTGTGCTAATTTTTTGAATAAGACGAATGGTCAAACGTTTGTTCAAAAGTCAAAAGTGACAAACGTTTTGATACGGAGGGAAGTAGCTAGCTGCTCTTGCTCATAAGCCTATCGAGAAATGGTCGAGACCTGTGTATCTTACGAATTTATCCACGGTCCACCCATAACATTAATTTAGTCTGCTTTTACACCCATAACATCGTACATACGAATTTGTATCCTCCATGACGTTTTAGCCATTTTCCCCTTATTTTTAAAATTAACTAGTCCATTTTTCCAACATGACGTGACCATTTTGCCCCTTCCTCGTTCACGTGAACATACATACATGATTTCATACATACATGTGCATTCGCACATGTTAGTTTAGTCCAAGTATCCCACATTGGTTAGCGGTGACGGGGGAGCACAACTTAAAAAGGCGGAGGTACCCCTCTCCCACCAGGCTAGTCTTTCGGGCTGAGTTGGGCCAGGACCTGGGTTATTATTCCAGTTGGACCAATAGATGTGGGGACCTAGACCCGAGACTAGGTGTCGGTCTCGGAGAGAGATGGATTGCTGTGTGCCGGCCAGATGACAGCGGGCTCTAATAGCACGTGCATACTCGTACATGATTACATGCTACCGTCTGTGCTGCCCTGGCCCAGTCCTAAGGCCAAGCCTGCTCCATTTAAAGCCCAAGGTTTAAAGACAATGAGGGTTTGAAAGAGTGGAACAACAACAGCTTGGGCTATTTTGTTGGGCTGGGTCCGCTACCGGGGGAAAGGAGGAAAAGAAAAATCATAGACAGCATCAGCTGGGGCAAGGGCAACACATGTAATTTGGTTGAGAGAACAGAATAAAGAATAAAAGGTACATATATAAATGTGAGGGTGATGAAAAGAAAGCTAAGGCTTCATGAGCTGAGGCTGAGGTAGAGCGATGGAGTGACGGGAGGAATATAATATAACCTGTATATTTGCGTGGGATTTTGATGTCGGGAGCACCCGGCCGCGCCTGGTCGACAAGTGTCCGCTGCAGCCTGAATTGGATGCCATATGTGCATGCGATATCGCAGCAGATCTTTGGCCTCGATCTTGTTGTTGTGCCTTTCATTCCATATATCCATGGCCTGGCCCTGCTTGCTTGGTGCATATATATATATATATATGGCCCGGACGTCAGTCAGATCCATACATCCATCTCTTTAATTTCCTCTTCTCTCGTTGCCAAATCAAAGTAAGCCGCAAAGCCAACACCGCGTCTCTCGTGCATATGTTTGCACAAAGCATATATCGATGTGACGTTGCAAAGCCCGGCGTCTCTAGCTAATTATCAGGAAGAATAGACGTATAGATGGATGGATATTTCGATCGCTAGAGCTGATCGGACCAGCTGATTTCAAGCTCCGCTCAGCTAGGGCTCTTCGTTTGCAAATGAGCATGAACCAAACCTAGCTATATATATTTTAATTTCCAGCTCTCGTAGCAAAGAAGAGTCCAAGTCACTCATGGGCTCATGGCTCTTGCTCATGCATATATAGTCGCCCTTGATGCAATGCATAAACTAATATATCGAACTCCATACTTAATTACCCCTATATCCAAATTAAAATATCAGGATCGGAGAAGTCGGTCAGTACGTAGTAGTGTTGTTGGCTCTAGCTGATATCCAATTAAGCTAGCTCCAGCGATGCATGTATTCTCTCCTCCACTCAGCTCAAAGCATCGGTGATGGAAGGAACTCTGGTTGACTCGCCGCTGCACGGAGCGAGACGCGTGGCGCTGCCTCGTACTCTCTGAGAGTAAAGCTAAGGGAGATGCTAAAGCTGGCATGCACGGCCAGATTGATGGCATCTGCAATTCGGTCCACGATGACAACCTGTGGCAGCCGTGCAGCGCCTTTGCCCCGACGCATCACCAGCGTACACGTGCCCCCTCTACCTACATATGCATGCCAAATTAACGTCCCATCCTGCATGCTCGTCGTCGTATATATGGTTTGATTAATTAATCAATATCCCATGCATGCCATGTACTGTACTTCATGCACTCTCACCCTCTCAATGGATTACTCTGCTAGCTGCTAGCTGCTAGCTAGGTTAATTAAACCTAGCAACCCTTCCTAAGAGGAAGAAATCCTTTTCTTGCTCCCGCCTTTGCCTTGAATTCTCTTCTTTTGCATAAGATAGAAATAAGGAATTTCAGGCATCTTAGCTTCTACTTGCAGAGCTCCTTTTCTAATAAAAGGACAGAAGAACCGGCCGTTTCTACTGAAAGAAGCAGGGGGTTAGGAATTTACAACCTGGAGCCAAGCGACCCTGAGCAAAAAGGAAGCCAAGAGATACGTTGCATTGGTAGGGTAACTCTAACCGATCCCCACAGGCGAAGATCATCTTTCAGATATCTAATGAAGACATCTAGAGGACGCTTACTGTGCCGGAAAATCCTAGCTAGAGTTGTGCTCCAACCTAGTGCTCCAAAGCATCCCTAGGATGAATGAATCGATCATCTTGCACTGCCATAAGGTAGAGGCCGGCTAACAAATGTCATCCATCCACCAAGCTATAACATAGGAAAGTGTTGGCCCAATTGGTGGGGAGGAAATTAGCCTCATGTTGGAGCTATCCAGCCATACTCCACCATGCCTGAAGAATGAACTCACATTCCAGGATTAGGTGTACTGTTGTTTCCATATTTTGATAGAAGGATGGGCAAAAGTACGTAGCGGTTTGGCAGCTGTCAATGCCGAAGGGCATCGGCAGTGAGGATACGATTATGTTGCAGGCCTGCAGCAGCCAGACGAAGAACTTGCACTTGAAGAGTGTCCGGTGTTTTCAAGTTATGGTTCGAAGAGGGGATGTGGTCCCCCCCTACACATTGTAGGGCATAGGCCGACTTGGCGCCCATCCTCAACACCCATGGCCACAACAACTCTGGGGATGGCCTCCCAACAGCAAACCATCTTCACAATAACGACGATGACCTCGGCGTCCTAACAACTCTCGCACTGTTCGTCCCATCCTTATCGTCAACGTCACTCTATGCCCGACCTTGGGGCGTTGCTTCAGCCGTCTCCAGAGCTGCCTCTTGCACTGTCACCCATCCATCTAGCGATACGGGCACCGGAGTGGAAGGGACAGTGGCGGCAGCAAACGAGGAAGAAAAGGAGATAGGTGACAAGAAGAAGCATATAGGGAAGAAGAGAGAGGAGGGGAGAGGAGAGAAAAGAGAGGTAGAAAAGAGTTGAGATAATGGCAACTGGACCACACAAATTTTTTTATTTATTTTATGTGACTAGACTGCCACCTCACCACCACATGGGCAGACCACGCTTCAAATCGCTTTGCACCAGTTTTAGGCCCTCTTTGATAGCTTGTTTAGTTTTAGTTTAGTTTTAGTTGGAAAAATTTGACCACCTTTGAAAGCGATATGAAAAGGCTAAATAAATTATTAAAAAAATATTTTTGAGATCTTTGAAAAAAAACCTACAAAGTTAATATATTTTCAAAAAATAAAGTGAATGATGTATACAAAAATAACAAAAGTTGCAATTCCAACAAAAACTAAACTAAAACAAGCTATCAAAGAGGCCCTTATTGTTTTGGGAGTAGAATGCCTAGTTTCATAGTTAAGAGGGTTATGTAGACGAAGTGCGCTAGTTTTAAGGTGTAAAATAAACTTTTTCTTCTTTAAATCTGTTTAAAACTTTGATGAAAACGATGGTAAGAGCAGCGTTGGCCATTTTTCGAGCCAAACACGTTGGCTTTTCAAAGCTGTTTAAGAAAACCTAAAAGCATCTTTTCAACGCTCTCAAAGTCAAATTAAACTAAATGTTTTGACTTCTGAAAGTTGTCCAAATTTAGATTTTGAGAAATAGTCATTATAGCAATTAATTTAGCCAATCAAAATAGATCTGGTTACAGGATAGGCTAAGTCAAACCATGTACATATATTAATTTTGGCCAATAATATCCCCTAATGGATATTTAGCTCATCAGTTATATGAAAATCGGTACGACGTACTAGTTTTTCTTAAAAGATAGTCTTGCCATATAAATCTGTGGATCAAAATTATATATGTCAGTGTTGAAAAGAAAAAACTATTTTATGATCGATGGGAGTAATTAATTGTCGATCGATGTCCAAGCGTGGAAAATGCAAGGTAATAAAGAATTACAATCATCGGTTAATTTTCTTTGGTCTAGTTCGGAAGCATATATCTAGATACTAGCTAGCTGATGTCGCTCCATATATATCTGGAAACGACAACGCGTGCGTCCATCTCGATAAATGCCGTTCGTATCGGATTCATTGCATGCATCGCATCAGCGTATTACACCGGCAGGCGGCAGCATCACACCTATATTAATCAGCTCTATCAGATTAGTCAACTCTATATATGTTTATGAGATTATTAATTAATGATTAATCAAGGTGTTTACTAGATTAGTGTCGCGCGGTCTATTTTCATTTGCATGACCGCATGTTATTTTTTCCCCTACCCTTTCATCTCCTCCATGCCGTCGTCGCTGTGTTGTGCCCTCTGCGTCACAGGCCCACAACTTCATGTCCGGCTACCCAGAGATCGGCTACCTTGGCGCCCTACATGCATGGCTACGACCGTGGGAACCTCACTCTAGACTAATTCATCATCGACATTACAAGAGCTACCATCAATTCTTTATCTTTAGGTGGAGTTGATCAGTTACCATCAATTCCTTATCCTTTGATGGAGTTTCTTGTCTACCAAGTCAGAAGCTTCTCCACCAAGTCATGTACTCTATATATATACCACCCTCGAGGCTGAATACAATTCATCCATTGTAGCATATTCATCCTCCTACACGGTCCCACTGTCTGGATCATGTCCTTAGCTCCGTTTTCGTAGTCAACTCATGAGCGATGCTCATTGCTTTACCTTCACTCTGAAAGAAGGCAGTAGGGGGGACGAGCATTAGGTCTTGTTCTTTTCAGCGTATCGTACCGTTGCGTATTACTGTAGCAAATTTTGTTATTTTCATATAGCCTATATGTTGTCATATTTTGCGACGATTTTTTCGTGACTTTTAGTAGCTGTTTCAAATATTCTAAAACTATTTTTAAATTATTTTTTTATAATCTTTAGACCTCATTTTGAGGGCTCTCAAATTTGCTACAGTAATACGCAAACGCAACGATACGCTGAAAAGAACAAGGCCTTAGAGTTGGATTCCATGGGATGATATATAACTAATATATAATAACAGCGATTTTAGTGAACGTGATACTACCGCCACTCTTGCTCACCAATATATAGATAGCAGCTGGGAATTTATCTCTTTTTTTTTTTACAAGCCAAATGGTATAACATTTAGTTTGTAGCCAATTTTTATAAGGATTTTAGTGATTCTTCTTAAATCTCGTAAAAGTTTTTTTTAACATATTTTAGCCTCTGCGTATTTTTTTTTTAGAGCACTTAATTTTTTAGATTGTAATCTGACGCTCTTAATTTTTTAGATTGTAATCTGACGCTGCTAGCATTCAGGTGTAAACAACAACGGCTAGCTAGGAGAGAGATGCAGCAAGCTGAGGCTAGAGTTTGGGAGCTTGGGTGATCATTGCATACTGCGCATCGACACTGGTAGCTGCATGATGGGTGGAATTAAAATTAAGGAAGCTGAGCTCGAGCTCGATCGTGCGCGACGCGAATTAACCAAAACCAAAACCAAGAGCAAGAGCAAGAGCAAAACCAAGAGCAGGAGCAAAACCAGCAGCGATGGATATGCAAGTGGGAGAGCTAGCAGCGTCGCTTTCCCTGGAAAGCGCCTCTTGTCGATGCCGCCGTCGACGCGTGGATGGAGCTAAGCATCCATGGAGCGTGCTCCTTCCTGGCTACGTGAGGTGAACGCGGAGGGATATCGATGAGCTGCATGCATGCTTGTCACTTCGTCAGGTTACGACGCCTGTGCCATCGCCATGGGAATGATTGTCTTCTTCTTCGTCGTCGTCGTCACCCCGATTCGATTACCATGGGCGGCCTCCATCCATGCCCATTGTTGCCAAACAAACCGACCTCCGCCGTCGGCCAGCTTGTCACCGTTGTCGGAGCTTAGAGCCTCTTTGATTTGTGGTTTGGCTTAATTTTGTTTAGTCGTATCAAAATTTGTTATCTTTTAACCGCGTACCATTAATTCGGAGAGCTCGTATCCTCTGCCGTAACGGCAGAGTGCCGTTATGCCACTGACATGTGAGGTCCACGTGGGCCCCCACCCTCTGGGCCCATGTGCAGTGACTTAACGGCACTCTGCCGTTAAGTTATACAACGGCAGAGGATCTGAGAGCTAATTCGGAATGGTATAATATTTCCACCGCGTCGTTTCTCGGCCATGACCATGATCGACAGCCAGATAGGGTTCACAGTTCGTCAGTGGAGAGATGACAAGATGATCACCATCTACCGAGCTCATCGATAAATGCGCTTGCTCACTTTACTGCTGGGTGTTAGTGTTACAGCATTCACGATCGAGGCTGCCGCTAAGCACCGCACTATACCATTTTTCCTTTATTAAAAAATAATGGATAAATATCCGATCTCTACGTCCAATGATGTTAGCGCACGCAACTCCAAAATGACATACTAAACAGTAAACAACCAAAAAGGAGAGATTACATCTCAAGATTACGTACAGACCCAAAAGAAAGAGAGGGAGTCCTAAAAGGAAGATGAATTTAGGTAATGGTAGGTAGCCAGAGCAGATATGTTCTATGTACCCATCCTGTTTTTCACCCAATTCTGTACATAGAACATATCTGCTCATCCAACATACAAACCTTACTATTTCTCCGTTGCCAGCTTGTTCCCATACAACCATCCATACAAGTTTCCAAACCAAAGACCAATCAAATGCTCAAAAATAACATCAAATTTTTTTTCTTAAAAGATACAATTCGAACATGTAGGAACACCACAAACACGCGTCCGTGCAATAATAATAACAATATCATCAAGGTAATGCTTTTTTTTTAAAAAAAAAAAGAAAGAAAGAAAGAAAGAAAGAAAGAAAGAAAGAAAGAAAGAAAAAGAAGATGCCGAAATGCTCTTTGCTGATTGTTCCAAGATAATATCTTCCAGTCAAGAGAAGAAAAGGTAGGATTTACCGGCTTCAACGGAACTAAGACAAATCACTGCATCAGCCAACTACTCTTCAAGGTCTTCCTTGACTGTTAGCTTTCATGCTATGCTATGCTTTCCTTCCAGAATAGCCATGGTATGCTTTCCTCCCATAATAGTTTCCCTTCTCTCCCCTTGCACCAATGTCTGACGATGTCAGTCATGGATTATAACCCCAAGGATAAGGTTGCCTTACAAAAGATCATTGGATCGCTCCACTCAATCCATGAAATCTTAGAGAATATCTTGGAGTCAGCTTTTGACAGCAAAGTCGCTGAAATTAATCAGCACTTAAATCTTGGCCCCAAGGATGAGCTGAAATTTCTGGCATTGGAGGCTCACAACATTCATGAGCTGGCAATGGAGGTAGAGTTCAAGATCTCTGGGCACATGGAGATGCAAAGAAAGGAGAGAAGTAGGATGCAGGGTAATATATCGAGCTTGATGAAGGAGAACCAGGACATTAGCAGCATGTTGAAGATTGCCGTAACAGAAAAGGAGGTGGCAGAGAATAGACTTCACATATTGAAAGACGAGAGGGAGCAGAGAAGAAGTGCAATCCTGGATATTGCTCACAAGGGATTGCACAAAGTTGGCTTTGGCTTCATCATGGAGGCGATAAGTGGAGAATCAGAAAGCGGGGAGATGAGCAGAACCAGTGCCATGATAGCAACTAATGGAAGAGAAAGTGAAGGGGTTGTCAGTCTGGTAATTAGTTCTACATCACTCCTCAGTGCACACTAGCGGAAGTCTTCATACTTGCAGATAATTTCTGTACTTCAGTTACTTCAATACATACTTACCTGCATGCAAGTAGGACCATCATATGATCATGTTGTGTTAACAGGCGATCACTCATGAAAAACTGTCAGTTGATAAAATGCTTCGGATTGTTTCCTTTCAGGCCTCAGTAGTAGGAAAGACGATAGGAAACCTGCAGCATGACATCTGTGATCTGAGGCAAGCCTTAGAAGAGTCCAGGTAAACTAAGAAATTAAGGAAGTCATTGACCACTTGCTTGAGGCCTTCCTATGATCTGTGATAATTGATAACGTTGAATTTCTCTAACAGGTCAGACTGTGATCACTTGCAACTTCTTGCTGTTGAACAGGCTCACAGGATAACCAAACATGAGTCACACACAAGAGATTTGGAAGAAAGAGAAAGCTTCCTAGTTCACAGCGTATAAAGAAATTTATTTATCACTGTAGTTTCCTTTTGTTTTGTAGACAAGTGATTGAGAAGGGCCTAAAGATTCCTATTTTTCCCAACGCTTAAGGTAGAAGAGCTTATGCAAGGGATAAAACAAACAGAACATGAGGCTGCAAGATGGAGGGAAGCATGTGAGTTAGAGGTAGAAGCTGGAAAAGTTGCCATCAGAGAACTCACCCAGGAGGTAATCCAACAAAAAAATGTTTTGAGATATGCTTCCTCAAGAGACGATCATCCTTGTGAGTCATGACTCATGATGTGTGCTTTAGACTGAAAAACAACAATTGAGCACAACTTCGTTTGATTATTGATATAATGTTGCTTCAAATTAATCATCTTATAAAATTTTAATGGAATAAAACATGTCCGACTTTAATAAACATAGAAAAGTCATAAGTTCAAAAATCGTTTTCAGCTCTCATTTATCAGATGAGTTATACATGTTCCAATTGAGGTACCTTTTTCAGATTATTTCGCTCAGAGAAGAATTGAGAAGGGTAAAAGCAGACTTGGAGGGTGCAAACAGTAAGCTACAGCTAAAAGAGAAATTAGCAGGCACTGCAATGGCAGCACAAGCTGCTGCAGATGCATGCCTCAAGCTTGCTGACAGGAGATCTGCTGGGCTACAACAAAGGATAGAAGAGTTGACAAGGCAGATAGAGCAAGAAGATACACATGGAAGAAAGGAGCGAGAGAGAGCTAGCAGAAGAACAAGATACATCTGCTGGCCTTGGCAACAACTTCGAGTCATATCAGAATCCTCTCGTGCTAAGACATGGTTTGTTGATCAGAATGGTAGACTGCTACCTGGGACAGAGGCACTACTGCAAATAAGGATTTAACTAATTTCTCGGTATTTCCTTAGACTGCAGACATCCTTTCCTGGGTCCCTACCCTATGTTTCCTATGTGCTCCGTGCATGTCTAAGGTGCTTATCAGTAATATCTATGTAGTTACTGGACAAGCCATGTAAGTTCCAGCTGTTTTTTCCATGTGAATATTTCACATAACCACCAAAAACACTTATGGAACAGTGTGAAGAAAACACAAATGTTAGGCACATTATGGCACGGTCAACCAAAGAAAATTCAAGGGAATAATATTTATGTATGTAATATTTGATACTTACAGGGTATGCTTTTGTACAATGCAGCATCATGGGCTCATTCATCAATCTGAAGCCTTGACTACTGATTATACTTCACAAACATGAGAAAATGTGCGCTCCTAGTCATAGAAGTGTCATCTGGTGCATATGCTCCTCTTGGTAGTCTTCTATAATCCGCATCCCCCAGCTGCAGCACTCCTGCACCAAAATGGTACAGAAATAACCAGTATGCATGAGACATCTGTTTTTTAAAGAACTCAGCCATCATTCATTTCTGCATGGGTTCCCCTGCACCAGAAATACATAAAGGAAATAGAAAGCTAAAATATTGTTTAATTTTCATTCAAAAAAGAGAGGAAAAAGCCAAAATATTGTTTGATTTACATTCCAAAAGTGATTAAAAAACCTGTTCCACAGTTCATTTTAAGGAAAGAGTATGGTGGTATCATGTGATGGACAGAAATCACAGGATATCCTCTTATCATTATCTAGCAAATTACAGCAAAGCCACCCTCTTACATTTAGCAATAAATATTACAGGTACAGGATATTTTCTTGCCATTACCATTATCCCAAATTGAATAGTCAGTAAGCCCATGCTAACAAAATCAGTCAAGGAACATGTAAAAACTTATATCGAAACATGAAGATATAACTATCAACACTCAGATGATTCCTGCCTACAGCTTGTTACTTGGCCTTCTTCCCTAATGGCATGGAAGTAACCAAGGGCAACGCCATCTTCTTGCTAAAGGCAGCAGTTCTGCTTTCAGGCTCATCGCCATCATCATCGCTTGGCTCATTCACCTCCTGAGCAGTTTTGTTTTCCTCCTCCATGGACTTCCTCTTCTGCGCCTTCACCTTCGCCAGCAGCCTCCTCTCGACCGGATCAGCGGGGGCCGTGCGTTTTACAATTGGGGCCACTTTAGCACCAAGACCAAGCCTACAACAGACATATCACTCTTAGTAAACGGTCATTTGGGAAAGCTAAAAAGGGGTAAATAAAGTATTATACCTTGATGGCCGACCTTCGAAATCCTGATCTTTGGGTTCATCTTGGTCCGATGCACTCATTTTGTCGACCCATCTCTGAGCCTGACAATGATTTGCAGCATGGGTAAGAATGACAGTGATTCATGTGAAACGGACGGCACTACTCAGCTCATGCTATCTGGCCGGAAGAGAGGATATCCAACTAGGGCGTGACAATGTCAACTCATAGGTGCTTAAAGTATATACAATGGTTGAGACAGCAGTTATATCTAACAATCGCATGTCACCTAGAGAGAACACTAGAGGTAGCATATACAATGGTAGAGATGGCTGCACGTTTTTACAGGTAAATTGTAGAGTCAACTCTTGCTCAAGAGACGGCTCAAATATCTATGCTAACTCTCTCTCCTCCACATCTCCTTCACATCATCAATTAGCTGACATGACACCATCAATTAGCTGACATGACACTACTTAGAGATAATTACTGTTATACATGCTCTTAGGCATTCGATCCAGGCACCAGTGAACTATCAGATGCTAGGGCAGTTTTAAAGCCCCAATTTGACGCGCTTTAATCACAAAGGCGAAGAACAACTGGGGAGGCATTTAGGGAGGGCCGCCATGGTATCGTATGGGCAATTCACCGAACACTAGATTAGCGCGGACAAAGAGGGAGGAGGGGCTCACCAGGTTGAGGGCCTTGTTGAGCGTGACCACCTTTACTTTGGGGAGCGGCGCCTTCTTCTCCGACGGCGGCTCGGCAGCCATCGCGACACCCCTTCCGCGTGCAACACCGTGTAATCAAGCTTGCTCCCGAATCCGTGGAGCTGGAGCCGCGGGGAAGGATTGAAGGCGGCCGGCCGGTGAAGGATGGGGGATCTCCTCCGGCGCAGCCGTGTGTCATGTATGGGCCTGGGCCACTCGATTCAGTCTGCAAGAGAAGTGCTATATTAAAGAGCAAAAGGGGGAGCACGACGAAGGCATCGAAGAATTGATTTGGCTGTAGCCACCTCTCCCCCCCTCTCGTCTCCTACCTCCTGCCTCTGCCTCTCTCTCTCTGATTCCCCTGCCCTTGCTTTGCTATTCCCCGTCTCAACTCTGATCTGATCTCTCTAGACTTGTGGATTGTATCCTCCCCATCTTGTATCGGTGTTGAATCGGAGTATTATTGTGGTTGTGGTTGATTTGAGCCATCTTCTCTCTGTGGGTTGTGACACTGTGTTAGGATGGATGGGCGGGGAAGCTCGGGCGGAGCGGCGGCGGGTGGTGGCGGGGCTGGAGGAGGAGGAGGCGCTCGGGCGGAGGCTCTCTCGTCTCGATGCCGGGTGGGGACTGGGGACTGGGGAGGGGAAGTGAAGGAGAGAGTCCAGCCCTTAGATTCTGATCCAATGGTCATCAAAAGTCCAAAATCAATCTAGCCATATCCTTTTTGTTTATTTATTTATTTTCATCCAAAGTTGTCAACAAGTTTACCACCATCTCCGGTCCAATTTGTTTTTTTTTTTTAGAGCTTTAGACCCAACCCTCTCTCCAACTTATTTAATTATTTACTCATTTACTTATCTTTGTTTAAAATAAAAATAATTTAGCTTTTTCTTACAGTCTTTCTTCGAATTTAAAGTCATGTCTAAAAACTCGATCAAAACAAGTCAAACAATGAAAATCCGTCTCTCCAATCCATCTCGAAAAGCTATCAAAAGATAAGTCTACAGAGAACCAAGTCTTGATCTTTAAGAAAATATTGGTTTACTAAATGAAAAATATTTTGCTTTTCAAAACTGCAATAGGTCGTCAACGGAAATCCTTGAGAGCTAGAGATAGATGGGGATTCCGTTGCAAAGTGTCAAAGCGCAGAGTTGCACACGACACACGAATGAATATCAAAAATGCCTAAATTTTCCAACAAACCAACACAACACACGCTGGATTAATTATTCCGCAGCTCCCTCGGCATTGATGAAATTTTTATTGCCGCTACAAACTGAGATTTTTATTGCACCAACACACTACAGCCGCGCTACAACAAGGCCACTCTCACCATGGGCTTTCACTCCAGCAACACTCCACACACTGAGCTCAACCTAACGCAATGGTCCTACTCGTCAGTGACGCATCCTCTCGAGGCAGGAGACACCAGCTTCATGTACTGCCAGAATGAAAAAACCAATGGAGAGATGCTCAGAAAATACCAACATTATGCGATCAGGAACATTGTTGTTTTCGGATATGGGCACGGTACCTTCCAAAGTGCTCCACGGGTGACTTTGTGCGGTGGTGAGCTCCATTTCCTTCGCCTTTCTTTCAGCTCGTCTTCGGTCAATTCGACATCAATTGATCTCTTTGCAACATCAATCGTGATTTTATCACCATTCTCAACAAGACCAATTGGGCCTCCTTCCTGAGAAATTAGTTATTTCGCGAATGATACATTGATACAAGCCCAAAAAAAACCGACAGTTTTTCCCACCAGCTTGCGCTGCAGCTAAGGAAAAAATTGAATTGCCACAAGAGACTAGCAGAAAATAGCAAATGGTAGAGTACTACATCATGGTACCTGTGCTTCAGGACATATGTGACCCACAACAAATCCATGTGATCCTCCAGAAAATCTACCATCGGTCAGCAAGGCACACTCCTATATCGAAGATTAGTTAAATTTTGATAAACCTCCGCAAAGAACGATTATCTGAAGAAACAAAGTAATGTGTATGGCATGTGCGCTGCTAGGCATCAACATAGACCAAAAGAATAGATAAAACACTAGAAAATCCAGACATAATGAACAAGTCAATCTGTCAATGTCAAGATTTTGAAAACCAAACATAATCTAGTATCTGTTGACGGTTGTGTTTAAGAAAGTTGGGAAAAAAACTCCTTTGAAACTTCAACGCTTCCTGGTCCCTGGAGCTGTGTAAAAGAACATCATAAATAACATATGGGGCAGACCTCATGCACGTCGTCATGTTCGGAAGTACTTCTAAAGCATCCATAATGTATTGGCACTAACTAGGTGGGAGTTAGAAATATGATAAGAGTGTTTTGATTTCTACATTTAAGCAGATAAAAAGACATGGCACACTATTAATAGCTAAATATTACCTTCCCAAGACCAGCACCCATGATTGCGCTTGTTGGAGTCAACATTTCAGGCATGCCTGGACCACCCTTTGGTCCTTCTCCTCTGATCACTACTACCTTTTGCTGTTGTAACAGTCATGGCAATAGAATAGTTCGTCAGAAGATGTACAAGACCTGCCCTAGTGAACCAGTATACTCTGTTACCAATTTTCTGAGAAAGCAATACTGAAACCATATTGTATGACTAAACTGGCTGCTACATTGAAATGAAAGTAAAAGCAAATGACGTACTCGAACTTTGGGCAGATAATTATCAGGTGAATTTCCCGACGGCACTAACAAATTTGAACACCATAGATGCCTAGCATGATGTCTGCATTCTTAAGAGCACAGGAATAGATGTAATCCTCATTGCCCTATACACAAACCAATTACTTCACAGTTTTCTGCTTTTGTTCAGTACCATGAACCCAGGACTATTGCATAATGTTGGATATTGAATACAGTCAGATGCTTTACAGCCAAAAATTTGTATTTCAGGCTTCGGGTTTGCGACAAGGTGTCCAAATTGCATCTTCTCAATCTTGATCTTAGCAAGTTAAAGGCGCGCATTACCTTGAAACTCGCTGGGCTTTCGGTTATAGCCTTAATCATCGATTCTTCACCTTCAAAAACTAGCGCAGAGCCTACCATTTGACAAATAACAGTTACAAGTCGCACAGTATATGAAGGCTTCCAAGGATTGAAAATGAGGGAGGGGGAGCACCTTTGAAATACAACCCCTCTTTGCCTGTTATTTTTGCTACAGAACCTTCTGGTGCAAGATTGCCATATAGTATTTGTATATGGCCAGTTGATTTGATAGGATTGTCCAGTGGTCGTATTATTTGCTGTGTGTCAAATAACATTTGTAAGTGCTAGTATTCAAGGAGTTCAATAAGGTCGAAGAACTCAGAATTGAACTATACCTGTCCTTCAGACAAAGGTGGGAAGATCTTAGCATTTTCGGCTAGAGTTTTCCCAGTGACTAAAAAGGCAAGAAAAAGGACTGTTATTATCCAAAAAAAAGGAAGATACCACACTACATGACTAATGATTATTGACTGCACTGACCAGTCATACAATCCTCATGAAGAAGACCTTGCTCCAAAAGATAATGAATTACCGCAGGTGTCCCACCGATCTGCGATGTCAACAAAGAAAAAGATTACCTGAATGATTGAGTATGGGCATGATTCCAACAAGAGTGTATGGAAAACATGTGTTTGTTTCTACTTGACCCCCTAAACTATATAGCTTTGTCTACTTAACCCTTGAACTAGAAAACCAGGTATTCGACCCCCTAAACTATTCAAAACCAGGCAAATAGCCCCCTACGCCTGGTTTTGGAGGTGGTTTTGCCATGTGGCGAGACACGTGGCAACCTTCTCCACCTGACACCTAGCAAAACCACCTCCAAAACCACTCGTAGGGGATCATTTGCCCAGTTTTGGATAGTTCAGGGGGTAGAATACCTGGTTTCTAGATCAGGGGGTTAAGTGGACGAAGCTATATATAGTTTAGAGGGTCAAGTAGACCTTTTCCTTTTCTTAAAAACTTGAACCTTGTTTTAGTGATCAATGCTAGAATCAGATCTCTTATCTTTGTTGGTTTTTTGGAGCTTCACAAAAGCACAGGTGTGTTAGCACATGAGTAAAACCAGTGAATAGAAAACCCAACTCACTAAAACTGGATTAAATGTGTGGTCAAGAAAGAACAAATTGAACCAAGTAAATCTTGTGTGGTCAAGTCAGAACAAATTGGAACCAAGTAATTTTTTGTAACACCAGGCATTTACCTTATGCAGATCCTCCATGACATACTTGCCACTAGGCTTAAGGTCTGCAAGAAAAGGAACTTGGTCGCTGACCTTTTGAAAATCATCGAGAGTTAAACACAAACCTACAGACCTGAAAGAAGAAAGGATAAAGGAATGAGCATATTTCTATCCAAGCAACTGAGCATGAACATGAAGAAGATAACTCACCGGGCAATAGCAATCAAATGCAGTACCGCATTAGTAGACCCACCAAGTGCCATGACAATAACCATTGCATTTCGCAGTGACTTCTCAGTGATAATGTCTTGAGGCTTCAAATCCATTTTTAACAATTCTAAGAGATACTTCCCAGCAAGATGGCACTCCTCTAGCTTTAGTGGGTCTTCAGCAGGGGTTGAAGAACTTCAATAAATAAAGCACAGCACAATTGATAAGAAAACTCAATCAATCCACGTACTCAAAGTGAGATGATTTAAAAGGACACGCATTTTGTTGCCTAAGAAGCAGCAAGGAGACATGTCAAGATATTAGTTGCACCTGTAAGGAAGGCTCATGCCCATAGTTTCAATAGCGGATGCCATCGTGTTTGCCGTGTACATACCACCACATGCACCTGCCCCTGGGCATGAGTTGCGGAGCACATTCTTTCTCTGCTCATCACTGATTGATCCACTAACGAATTCACCATAGCACTGCATGCCATATCAAGATAAGTAAGCATAAGTTGTACAATCCTGAAAAAGAATAAGGAGCAGAGTCGATGAACAAATTAAAGGCGGCACAAATACCTGGAAAGCAGATACTATGTCATAAGAATTACCCTGAAAGTGACCAGGCTGCATTAAAAAGGTCAGTCAGAAAACAACCGGTGAAAACAACTTATAACTGACATATGTTTAACATATTTGTTTCACTGGCTAACAGCTATAGTACCATACTATATGAACAATCCAGTAAACACACATGGTGCCTACCAAATTGACGTGTGGTAAGCACAAATAGCTCCAAATTAAATTGTTTGACATGTGGACAACCAATTATAAGTGCTAGAAACATAGCTCTCAGTCGCATCTTTAAACTGATCAAACATTTTATCGAACTGAAAAGCATTTCTGTGTCAGTAGTTCTGTACACTTCAAAGCAAGAGAACAGGCACATCATTACCTTAATGGTTCCACCATATATCATGATACTTGGTCGATTAAGCCGCCCCATGGCCATTATTGTACCTGGCATCTGTGATGCAATGGGTCATTAAATTCAAATGCCGCAACAACTTATGATCATAGCTATGACATAAGGTAAACAAAAGTAGCTTAACGCTACAGAATTTGCGATTTTCCTATCAACAAGCATGTAAAAACACAATTTTCGATCACCTCAGCACGTAGAACTCCAACAACCACCGAACTACGCACTCAGCAAACACATAAGAAAAGTCTGAGACAAGTGTCATGAACAGGGAAAAAAAGAACCAACATCTTCTGCTACTTTCAAGAATGGTGTGCCGCTATACTCGCTCCAGAAACAAAAATACTCACACTCCGCTCTAATATTTCAGCAAAGTTTGCATTTTTATCATGTCCACAAACCAAAGTTGTATATGGTTGTCACTGTTAGTCGAGTGGTGGGGTGAGATGAGAGGAAATTCAGACTCATCTCTGGCGCAGCACTAGTAGCAGAACAAGGCTCACATTCTTGTCGCATCCAGGGATGGAGATGTTGGCGTCGTAGTGCTGCGCGCCCATGACAGTCTCGATGCTGTCGGCGATGAGGTCGCGCGACTGGAGGCTGTAGCACATGCCCCTGGTGCCCATGGAGATGGCGTCGCTGACCCCGACGGTGTTGAAGCGGAAGCCAACCATGCCGGCGTCGCGGACGCCGTCGCGGGCGGCCTCGGCGAGGCGCAGCAGGTGCATGTTGCAGGTGTTGCCCTCGTACCACACGGAGGAGATGCCGACCTGCGGCTTGCGGAGGTCGGCGTCGGTGAGGCCGACGCCGTAGAGCACGGCCTGCGACGCACCCTGCGACTTGGGCTCGGTGATGCGCGCGCTGTACTTGTTGAGCTTGGGCTCGTCGGAGACGGCGGTGGCGCGGACGCGCGCGAGGCGGCGGCCTCGCGGAGGGGCCGGGGCGGGGAGGGAGGGGGAGGTGAGCGCGAGGGACTGCATGGCGGCGGCGAGGTTTGAATTGGGGGAGGGGGTTTAGGGTTCTGCGGGGTGGTGGCTGATGGGAGAGCGAGGGGATGGAGACGGGAGGAGGAAGCCGACGAGGCACAGGGGCCAGGTCACTGCCATTCAGGTTCAGGACTTCAGGTTAGTATAAGAGCAACTCCAAACGACCCTGCATATCTTCGCTCTAAAACACTGTTACCGTCTGTTCTATTCACCCCACTAAAATTCCTTCACAACTTACATTACCCTCTACAAAAATTCTTCCCTCCAACAGCTCCTCTACACATGTTACAGTGTTTATAGAGGGTCACCTGGATTTGCTCTAAAGTGGTTAGCATTTATGGAGAAAGAAACGGTATAATAAAATAAAATGTATAGAAATAGAGTGTTTATTGGAAAAGAAACATTTTTTAATAATCTCGAAAGGACGACGGCAATAAATAAGCGCAGTGGTGAGCAATGGATAGAGGGCTACTCCCAGGCGGTGAAGCGACAGGAGCGTGAGGTGCATCTGCGTTGCGCACGGGTGTGGAAGATGATGCGCGCGACAGCGATGCGAAGTCAACCAAAGCGACAGTCGTGGCAGCTAATGGCAGTGGTCATCAATGGCAACGACAAAGCGACGGTGAGGCAAGTTCGTCGGTGTCCCTTATGCCCAGGTAAGTGTTTAAACCATTTGGATTTGGGATTAGGGTTCATGATTTTTAAAATGTCACTCTTGATTTTTTTTATAAAGAACTTGTTGGTATTTGAAAATTATTCTTATTATTATGAATAATTTTATCTCTTTCAAAACTTTTAAAATGATTTTATGAATATTTTAAAAAGCGAAACATGTTGGTCTTATTTGTTTGAGCTGAAAGTTGTTTAAAATTTTAATCTGAAAAAGTTGTTATATTGGAAAGACGTCTTAGAAGGTTTAAAATATTATGAAAAAAAATTACGATCTCTAAGAATAACTACATAAAACACCACAAAAATAACAACAAAGTATTACATCATTTGTCTTATAAAAAAAAATTATTTTATTTTATTTAAAAAATAAACAAGACCATTGTTACAATAACTCATCATTTTCAAAAGAAAAAATCTAAAGTTTTTTTGGTAAATCTTTTAAAATTATTTCTTTTATTTTTGAATAAAATCATTTTTTCAAAAGTTTTTTTAAAAAATAAACACGGCTATAGAGAGAAATAATAAATAATAGACTAAAGTATCACCAAAGCCCTTATATTATATGCCACACCTTCTAAAGGAAAAAGTCTACTTTACCTCCCTCTACTATTGGCTCGGTTTGGTTTTCCTCCCTCTACTCCAAAACCGGGTAAATTACCTCCCTCTACTTTTCATACCGTGCAAATTACCTCCCTCTACTTTTTATACTGGACAAATTACCTCCCTCACGCCGGTTTTGAGTGATTTGGCGCCCTAATCAACTGGTTTTTGACTAATTAAATTTTAAAAAATGATAGAAAACTTAGAAAAATAAATAAAAACATTTTAAGTATATAAAAATATGTAAAATCCAAAAGAGAAATAAAAATATGATATTTGTGTACAAACCTATATTCTATTTTTTAGTTTTCTTTAGTTTTCTAGAATTTATTTTCTCAACAAAAAAACGGAGTTTTGTTGATGTGACATCATAATCTTAAGGAAATAAATTATAGAAAATTATAGAAAACTCAGAGAAACAGAATAAAAGTATGAAAAATCCAAATATTTAATAAAGTTCTATCTTTCCCTCTAAAATTACTTCACAACTTACACTACCCTCTACAAAATTTCTTCCCCCCAACAGTCCATCTACACATGTTACAATGTTTATAGAGGGTCACCCGGATTTGCTCTAAAGCGGTGAGCATTCACGGCGAAAGAAAATGTTATAATATAATAAAATGTATAAGTGTTTATTTGAGAAGAAACAATTTTTCATAATCTCGAAAGGACGACGGCGATAAATAAGCGCAGTGGTGAGCGGTGGATAGAGGGCTACTCCCAGGCGATGAAGCGACAGGAGCGTGAGGTGCACCTGCGCCGCGCAAGGGCGTGGAAGATGATGCGCGCGACGGCGATGCGAAGTCAACCAGAGCGACAGTCGTGGGGATTTGGATCCTCTGACATTAGTTGAGCAATGGCAGAGGTGAACAGTATTTGTTGCATTGGAAGAATCTCCACCGTCCGATTTAAAGCTGATGGCTGAGATGTGTTGCTACAGTATCTTTCTACAGTGATTTCGCTACAGTAAAATCGCTACGGTATTTCTTTTACTGTTGCTACGATGCGCCTCTGACATTGCTCCTCACACGATTTATTGTACACCTCTACCATTGCTATGCAATGGCAGAGGATCCGGATCCCAGTCGTGGGGGCTAATGGCAGTGGTCATAAATGGCAATGACAACGACAAAGCGACTGTGAGGCAAGCTCATCGGTGTCCCTTATGCCCAGGTAAGTGTTTAAACCATTTGAATTTGGGATTAGGGTTCATGATTTTTAAAATGTCACTCTTAATTTTTTAAAGAAACTTTGTTTTCAAAATTTTGAAAATAAAATCTTGTTGGTATTTGAAAATTGTTATTATTACTATGAAAAGTTTTCTCTCTTTCAAAACTTTTAAAATGATTTTATGAATATTTTAAAAAGTGACACCTATTGGTCTTATTTGTTTGAACTGAAAGTTATTGAAAATTTTAATCTGAAAAAGTCATTATCTTGGAAAGACGTCTTAGAAGATTTAAAAAATTATGAAAAAAATATCTTACGAGCTCTAAGAAGAACTACATAAAATACCACAAAAATGACAACAAAGTATTACATCATTCGGCTTATAAAAAATAACAATTTTTAATTTTATTTTATTTAAGAAACAAACAAGACCATTATTACAATAACTCATCATTTTCAAAAGAAAAAATCTAATTTTTTTTGTAAATATTTTAAAATTATTTCTTTATTTTTTAATAAACTCATCTTTTCAAAAGTTTTTTAAAAAATAAACACGGTTATAGACAGAAATAATAAATAATAGAGTAAAGTATCACCAAAGCCCTTATAACAAAAGCCCTTATATTATAGGAAAAGGTGTCGACTTGGTCCCTCAACTATACTCGTTGGACCACTTTGGTCCCTGAACAGTAATACCGGACTTGTCAGGTCCTTGAACTCTCAAAACCGGACTTGGCTAGTCCTTTGACCGGTCAAAACGGTAGTTTTAGATAGAGTGGCAGCCTACGTGGCAGATTTGGCATACTTTTGCTGATGTAGCAGCCATGTGGAAACGATGTGGCAGCCCCAAATGGCATCCACAAAGAAGAAATCCGCCACATCAGCAGCCACGTCACTGAAAACCCCAAAACCACCATTTTGACTGGTCGACCAGCCAAGTCCGGTTTTGAGAGTTCAAGGACCTGACAAGTCCGATATTGCTATTCAGGGACCAAAGTGGTCTAACGGGTATATTTAAGGGACCAAATCAACACTTTTTTCTATATTATATGCCACACCTTTTAAATCGTTGCATCCATCCAAATCCAAATTAGAGGTGGCCAAACGGGCCGGGCCAACAAGGCTGAACCTGGGCGGCATGGTGCGGTTCACCGAACCGAACATGGGCCGAGGCCTCGGCCCGTCGGGCCGGCCTAGTTCGGTTCGTATAGTGACGGATCGGCCTGATTCGGTTTTGGCCCGGTTTGGTTCATCACTGTAGCATATTTATTTAATTAAATATATTCATTATATATATATTTCTAATGATATATAAAGTATTTGCGCAATTTATAGTGTATATTTGTGAAATATAGGGTTCTTTTCTTAATTTATTTACATGTTTTTTATTAAAATGAACCCACCGGGCCGAACCGGGCCGGCCCGTTGGCCAGGTATTCCCAATAAAAGTTCCTCAAAACAATCCCAATAAACCCTAGCGCACAGGCGCACAGGCACAGCACAACCCAACACGAGCGCCGTGCCTTCCAGTCTCTTCCCCTTCTTTCGCGCACCCATTGACAGGCGAAGCAGCTCGCCATGGACCCAAGAACCGAGCGGGTAGTCCGCCGGACGGCGATGGTCGGTGCCGCCACCGCCGCCTACTTCCTCCTCACCGCCGACTACGGCTCCAGCTACCCCAATCCGGTATTTATCCCGAAATAGGGGTAGCTCGATTGCCATCAGCTGCCACTGTGTTCTACTGTGCTCTGTTAGGTTAGACCTGCAATCTAAGAGCAACTGCTTTCAGGCTTACTATTATTTGGTAAATATTTCAGCAGCAAATGCCAACGGATTCCTATTATTACTAATGCACAATTGCTCACTATACATTAGAGATAAGCTACGCTGTTCTTGTTTGCTTGTGTAAGCCACACTTCTTTCTTGCATTGAGAATCCTAGGCATGGGTTCAGTTTGGATGGGTGCTAGTTGTCGTCATAGGATTCATAGCTGCGGGTGTTTCACTAGCTTACCTTACCATCAGTAGTGAGAGCACTTACATTCATGTATTCTAATTACCATGAGGTTGTTGCTATGCAGATAAAGAAGGCCTTGGAATCTTGGCCGCTATCCTTCAAGGACATATTCCAGTCTGGTCAGGATGGTCGTGCCAAGGAACAAGAAAATTCAGAGTCCGGTTCCAAAAATTAGTAGCGATTGCAGTCTGTAGCTAGTGGAGATCATGAACGGTGTTGGTGTGCATCCTGCAATGGTCATATATACATACTCTCTTGAGACACTAATCTTGGCTTTTGTTATGAAGCATCCTGCAATGGTCATATATACATACTCTCTTGAGACACTAATCTTGGCTTTTGTTATGAATCCAGATGGATAATATCATAATAGTATCACTCCATTGTATGGTATAGCTTGTCTGCTTGTGTCACCTGAGACATTACTTTGAGGTTCAGTTTAGCTGATGCCTTTGCAACATGCCACCGAAGGCATTTTCAATCCCTAGTTCTGTCCGCCTGCTGCTTGGCTTGCCATCAACTCTCTCTTACCCATGTACAGGTATTTGTTGTTGCTTGTTGTTTTGATCTAGATGAACCATGTGGCCGGGCTTTAAGATCCACTGTGCAAACTGAAAACAATACCATTACACGAACAGAATCTTTGTGCATACGGCACGCTCAGCACACAAGGAAATACAACAGCATCATGATATGCATGACATAGACAGCTGAAATTGCCTCGTACTCCGTCCCAAAATATCATCCCAAAACATAAGGATTGCATGATTTTTGTTTTAAAAAAAATCAACGTTTCGTGTTATGCATATCATATAATTTGATTAGTATTTTAAAATACTTTCATATGATGTTAATTTTATGGTTATTGATATACTATAAGAAAAATTAATGGTCAAACTTACATATTGAAAATCATGTAAAAAATTTATAAGCCTTATATTTTAGGACGGAGTGAGTAGATTGTGTTAAGAATATATCAAGGCCCATAGTGGTCCGGCCCATGTTGACCCATATTGAGTATATATTAACACATCCATGACTGTTGTAATTTCATCTCTTCTCCAAAGATAACATGGTAACAGAGCATGATTTAGGAGTAGGGTTAGGGTTCTTTTAATACAATCCAATCAGATCCAACCACCCCGAGCATGATTTAGGAGTAGGGTTAGGGTTAGGGTTCTTTTAATCCAATCCAATCAGATCCAACCACCCCGACTGCCAGATCTTCATCGAACGAACAACACGTCATCATTGCAACCACCGTCCAGGCTGCTGCCGTGGTCCGCCGTCGCGCTCGCGGTGTTCAGGCCGCCGTTGCTCGTGGTCGCCGTCCAGGCCACATTGTCGTCGCGGTCAACTGTCCAGGCCGGCGTTGCTCATGATCGTCGTCCAGGCCGCGCCGTCGTCGTCTTCACGATGTCGTCTCCATGTCATCGTCGCGGCCGTCGTCAATCTTCTCCAAATACCTGCTCCGCCTAGCCACACCCTCACGCGGATCTGCCGCCGCCGCTTCGCCGGTCACAGAACTCACTAATCCCACCGTCTCTTTGCCTTGACCAGTCGGGATCTTCAATGCACTGCCATATCTTCAGTGCGCCGCCCTTCCTTATCCTCTCCGGTGAGGCAGTAGGTGGTGGTGGTTGGTCGGGATCTTTAGTGTTTTGGCCTTCTTCTGCAGATCTTGTCTCCAGGTGGAGCCTGCAACTCAACTCCGTTTCTGCTGGTGTGGTCTTCGTGCTTGAGGGCGTCGCCATCTTCATCTGAAGGCCGGAGGTCTCTGTTAACTGTTGTGGTTTTCGTGCTTGAGGGCATCGTCATCCTCATCTGGCGTCATTGTCCACTTGAAATTGGGAGATTGACCTCACTGAAACCCAATTCAACGGCCTCGTTCCAAATGACATTAATTTCGATTGTCTTTACGCGTATGACATCAGGCACACCAATTTGTGATCTTAGTGACATTTTGCCTATTTTTCTCAATTTCTCATCGATTTGCACTGTTTTTCTCTAGTGCAATGACCATTTTGCCCCTATTTTCTTTAACCAACAACTCTTCTCCAACGCCGGTGCCGCCTCTCCCAACGCCGGCGCCTCCCCCAATGCCTCTGACCTCAGCGTCGCCGCCTCCGTGCTCGTCGCTACCGTCGCCGTGCCCGTGCCTTGCTGCCGTCGCCATGCTCGAGCTCTCCGCCGCCTCGACCTCATCGCCATCGCCACCTCGTCATCGCCGCCGCCTCGACCTCGTCGCCACCGTCGCCTTGTCGCCGCCTCGCTGCCTCCTCCCCCAACGCCGACACCGCCTCCCCAATCCAGCGCCCTCTCCTTCTCTCACTGACTTTGTGGCCCACATGAGGGCAATATGGTCAAGTCACTTATAGAAAATGGAAAAATTGAGAAAAATAGGCAAAATGTCACTGAGGATCACAAATTGGTGTGCCTGGTGTCATACGTGTCAAGGCGATCGAAATTAATGTCATTTGAAACGAGGCCGTCGAATTCGGTGTCAGTGAGGTCAATCTCCCCTTGAAATTGCCCTTCAACATGTCGTAGTCTATGGGTGTTGCTATTGACATCAAGCTTAATGGGCAAAATTACTGTGAATGGGCTTTCTTTGTGAAGACTGTGC
The DNA here is from genome assembly GCA_005191435.1 of Raddia distichophylla. NCBI lineage: Eukaryota > Viridiplantae > Streptophyta > Magnoliopsida > Poales > Poaceae > Raddia > Raddia distichophylla. The sequence continues at coordinate 1,685,859 of SPJY01009385.1, read as the reverse complement.
TGGGCTTAGCCTCTCAACTAACTGATGATCCACCTACTGTAGCTAACAAGGAAGCTCCATCTGTTTCTAAGACAAAAGCACCGAAGGATTGGCATATAAATGATGGCAAGGTGATGAGTGCCATTGTCACTACCATTAAGCATTTTATGAGAATGATTCTAGAATATCCTGAGTCAGCAAAGGAAATGTGGGATTATTTAAAGAAGAGGTATGTGCAAGAAAGTGGCTTTTTTTAGTATACTCTCATGAAAGACATTCATGGTGTTCAGCAGGTAGATATGTCTGTCAATAAGCATTATACATCATTTAATCGTTTCATAGGACCTATGATATCCATGGTGCCAAAGAGTGCTACAGGGGTGTGTGGGTTATGATGCTAAGGATAAATTTTTGGACAACTCTTTCATGTATCAGTTTATCATGGGAGTGAGGTCAGAATTTGAGCTTGTTCATACAACTATTTAATAATCCCACTGCTCCATCTCTTGCAAAAAACATTGTCTACCCTAATTGCTGAAGAGAGACGTTTTCACTCTTATCACCTGCCTCTTTGGCCCCTCATGATAGTTGTGTTGGTTGTTTCCAAAAGCATATAGAATGTGTATATAAAGCTGCCGATGGAGATGCTCTAAACGGTACATATTTTTTTTATTAGTTGCTCCGTTTTAAGCGATCAATTTTTGGCAGTTTTGTTCAACAAAAGTTTATTAAAAAAAGGGTTAAATTTCACTAAAATATGGTAGCCCCTTTTACCTTTTACACAAAGACCATATGTAACCATAAAAATTACAAATACTATCCCAAAGGGCCTAACCATGAGCAAACATCCATAATTGATCCTGCTTCAGCAGCAAGCACGTTTCACCGATCACTGGCACAGAGCTAAAAAGCTTTGCATACGCTACTACAGCTTCAACTCACAGTTGCATCCCATCCGACCAGTTAAGCAACCTAATAGCCACCAAAGAAAACAAAAGGCAAGAATAGCAGTGCGGCGTCATTGACAAAACAAACATGACAAAAAGAGTGCATTCACAATCACCAGTTCACCACAACTCACTTTCACTGCCCAAAGCATCAACAATGTGAATCATTGAATGGAATCCATCAGTGTGAGAACATGTGAACAAATCCAACCAAAATGAGCTGTTGGAACTTGGAAGTTGAACATATAGTGATTTATAGATGGTAAACCAAAACAATACTCAACTAACAGCCAAACTCTCCGAGTGTTCCATCCATGTAGAGATGCTGATTATTACAGGTACTTCATTCAGAGATGCTGATTATCACAGGTACTTCATTCAACATAACATTAACGCTCCCAAACTTCTGTTCTAAAAAGAGAACCCCTCAGTACACACCGAACAAGAAGAGTAAACACCCCCACACTTAGGTGTTGGTTGCCCTGGTGTAGATCTGCTGGCTCGAATGAACTGAGACCATGCGGATGAGACCCCGTGCCATCAAGTCCTTGATAGCCCTCCGTGCCAGGGACCCATTGATCTTCACAGCCACAGGCAACACAAATTTCAGCACCAATAGGCATAGTAAAAAGATAAATTGGGCATGCAAATTAAGCTAAATGGCACAAGTGCAACACAAACATCAGACAATCCAAACTAAGCTACGATGCAAGTACTACTACACAAACAGGACATGCAAATTAAGCTAAATGGCACAAGTACAACACAAACATCAGACATTCCAAATTAAGCCATGCGATGCAAGTGCCACACAAGCATTGGAGATTGCAGATTAAGCTATATGACGCAAGTACTACACAAACATTGCACATGGTATAAGTAGGGAACATACGGATGATTCATATGACCAACTCAATTACAGATAGAACTGTATAATCAATGCCTACAACAAAAAAACAGTTACAGTGAACAATCTACAAGAACTTGGTAGCAATGGCAATATCTGCCTGCTTACATGACCAATCAGCACACACTGTTGCATGGACAATTACTAGATGCAGAGGAAGGACAGATGAATGGATTCATATCCGACAGGCAAATAAGGTGAAGATGGCATGATCAGCATGTAAACAATTCATCCTTCAAACATTTAGGTGGTGCAATCCAAACCCTATGGCACTAAGCGCTGGTGAAAACAGGCAGCGCAAGTAAAGCTACGTAAATGTAATACAAGCAACATATAAAAGATTGGTGCGCATGCGACAGCCATGGTTTTCATCCAAATAGCATATCGGCAATCTGATAACATTGAGCATTGAACGACCGCGCAAATCCACAAAGGCTATACGCAGTAAGAGATGGATTACCCGAAGCCTCTCGGAGAGGACGGAGGGGGTGATCTGCTTGTACTTGGGCACCTCGGAGAGCAGCTTGTCGTAGGTGGGCTGGTCGAACAGCACCGAGTTGTTCACCTTCTCCTTCTGCTTTCCCTTGCTCCACTTCTGCACCAATCACCGACGCGACGCCGCGCGCATCCACGATGAGAACCTCGCGAATCCGTAACGACAAAGAAGAAGGAGCAAAAGAAGAGCAGGGGAGAGGAAGCGGCGGCGTCACGTCACCTTCTTCTTCTGCTTGCCACCGCCGGACTTGGCCGGCTTCGACGACGGCGGCGCGGAAATAAACACAAACGCGCACTTTCTGCTGTGGATCCGCGAGCCCCAAATCACAGAAAAACTACATCGTAATAACTTCGTATAGCATACATTATACGAAGTCATGGAGAAATTCTTAACTCCATAATTTGTAACAAGCAGATTCACAATATTGATTCGATCTTGGTTCTTCAAAGTTCAAACACATGACATATTGCGATGATTGCATATAGTGTGAGTAAATATATTTGTACGAATAACTGCATGCTTAATGATGATTTTAATTTCGAACAATGTTGAGAGCAAGTTACTCACATTATCATTTTTTCGTTGTATGAATATAATGTAGTTTTGGTTTCACTTTGTTTAAAAGGAAGAACTTTGAAGCTTTAAGTTTTTCTAAGGACGAGCTTAAGAATTAAGAAAAGAAAATCATGTGTTGTGTATTATAAGTAACGATAAGATTGGATTGCAGGTATGCAAAAGGTACAAGCAATATCACCAACAGATGCAGAATCGATTCCTGGGCTCAGTTCTGCTACCCCTTATGCATCATCCATCCTCAAGGCCATCTCCAGGCTGGGTCTGGGTGACCTCGTCCGGTAGCTGCCGGACGGACGGCACCACCGTCGGCCGTGGCTCGTTTTGGAAGCATGCATGCAGATGCACTGCTGTGCCTGTCAGTAAGTAATTATTTGAGCAGCCTGAGCCGGCCATTGTGTGCCTGCACCCCCTTGGATTAGCTAAGCTAGCCATGGATTGATGTAAATTTATGTATATATGTTGCTCTCTAGTGCTAGTTTGGCCAATGAACATGTCTTTGTGGCTTGGAGAGCAGAGTATGGGCACGTTTGATTGGCGGCCGTGCCTCGCCAATACGCCTGATGGCGCGCCGTCGAAATTGGACCGAGTTTGGTTCGGCGCCGAGTGACGGCCCGCCAATACGCGCCGATGGATTTGGCGGCGATTTGAACGGAGGCGAGGGCGTTGGCGAGGGCGAACAAATCGAGCGCCAACGCTCGCCAACGCTCGCGCTGGCTCGCCGTCGCCGAGGGCTCGCCTTGGATTGGCACGGCTGGTGGTGGCTGGGAACCAAACACGCCCTATTTCCCCTGGCCATTGCTATGAACCGGAATGCCACCTTCCTTAATTACCTTGTGACATGCTTAATCTGCACGTGCGTGCTGTGAACGTTGAACTGTGAATTGTCGAGCAAAATATTTATTGACTGCAACCCGGGTTTTCGCTTGTTGATTTCCATTTTCCAAACAACAAGCACGGTCCATTTTCCAACCTGCTGCATGTCTGAATGCTTGTTTCTGTCGACTTACATTGGACACGTGTAAAACCCAAATTTGGGGGCAAAATTAAAAAATTTTGGGGCTTGATTAGTAAAATCCCTCGCATTCTCTCTCTCCTCTCCCGCCTGCTCTCTCTCTCTTCTCTCTCTCTCGCTCTGACGAGCGCCCTACTCTGGTACAGAGTGTTTACTACCTAGGAAAAATATCACAGTAAATAGTGTAGTAGAAAAATTGGAATAATAAAATCGTATTATGCTTATTGGGTATTTTGGTTTGACTTTGCTTCATGCCCAAAAAAATATCACAGTAAATAGTGTAGTAGAAAAATTGGAATAATAAAATCGTATTATGCTTATTGGGTATTTTGGTTTGACTTTGCTTCATGCCCAAAAAAATATCACAGTAAATAGTGTAGTAGAAAAATTGGAATAATAAAATCGTATTATGCTTATTGGGTATTTTGGTTTGACTTTGCTTCATGCCCAAAAAAATATCACAATAAATAGTGTAGTAGAAAAATTGGAATAATAAAATCGTATTATGCTTATTGGGTATTTTGGTTTGACTTTGCTTCATGCCCAAAAAAAGGCAGCTACTTCTGAGCTAAACTTGGATATGGAAGTCTTCTTTCATTTAGAGTGAAGTAAAACCAAGTTCATGAGCTTATTATCCTATGTCGGAACAAATTAGTTGATAGTGATAGGATCCCCTTTTGACGTCCCCATGTTCCCCCATGTGGTGTGGCAGCATGGGGATGTGGGATGGAGTTTTATTAAGTCAAATGGTAATCTTTTTTCTTATTTTACAATGGGATTTCTTAATTCTTTAAAAACCTGTAGACACCTCATAAATCCCTATAAAATTCATGAGAAATAATATAGCCTATCGTAGGCCTTATAAGATTATTATCCTAAGCATTGTTCATAGGTTTTCTCTGATTGAGTAATTAGTAAACTTCCAGAGTACCTTTTTACGAAGAAAGTGGACTGAAATGAATTGTTGTTAAATAAAAATTTAAAACTAAGTTTGAAAAATTTGGAAGTATTATATTAAAATATACTATACTCTTATAAACCCAAAGGGAATGATAGAAATCGTAGAAAGGTTAAATAGTGCTAAGTATACTTGTACTAGACTAGAGCCCCATTAATAAAGATCGTGTGTGATTTATTAAAGACTCAAGGAAACGTCTTTAGACATGAAATAGCCTTTTAGACTCATAATAAATCTTTGGACCTAAGAATATATGAGGTAAATCTCTAAAGTGAATATCTATCTTTAAAGATTGATAGAACCCACGGGGTTAGTTACCCAACATATAAAATATCATACAACCAGAATTCATTCGTAGCTAGAAACTATTCTCCATCGATAAGAGCGTAGCTACGGTACAATATATCATGTCCTGTAATAGTTCATGACAATTAATATTAAGGCTGATATCGAGCTTATGTCATATAATCCGAATAAGGTTTTGTATGTACTTAAATATGAAATCTATCGATACGCTAAACACTAGAAAAAGGGGGTCGTCTATGAGAGGAATGGTAGAGAGACTACCTTTGACCTAATAAGTATAAATTTGGCACTATGTCGTTTACAAGTCGATTTAGTTATATAATTGCACAAACTTAACTTGCCATCCAGTCTATCGTAAGGTGATCAACCTATATATAGCCTAGTTCAGTGAAGCCTCCTTAATTATCTTAGTTGGGTATCCTAACTAAGGAAAGAGAATAGCCCAGGTAAATTGGATTATCATAGTTCTCACTCGAATACAAAATATAATGTGTAACGCCTATTTTTCAAACGCAAGATTAAATCTCAGTAAGGTACATAATCAGAATTACGACACATTTTCTTTCAAGGCATTTCATGCATTATTATCTTTAGTCGCGCGACTTCGATGACGTCATATTGCACCTGTGAGTCCTTTATAAAGTCTATCCCTTTATAAATACTCATGGAATTCTCTTACTAATTAAGTAGGAATAACAAAGAGACGCTAAGGTAGCCTACGTAGGCTCGTTACTAAGTGCGTAGAAGCAATTGCATCTCATGCATCATGTTTCCCCATACTTGGTGGTGTTTACCCGTGTCATTTGGCTCTTCGCGATAGACCCCAAAGGTTAAGGAGGACTTTGAGACGAATCAAGATGCAAGGTTGGGATACAAGTGATCCAGGCGAGTTAACACTTACTCTTATAGATGTTTACCCTTATTAGGAGAGACTGCGACTTTCCCTAGTGCGGACTAACATCCCTATAATCATGTTCATACTCGGTTTTTCCAAATTATGTTATTTATTATAAAATTAAGTGCATGCTTATTAACCTGACCACTTGTTAATCATGTTATAACTAACTATACATGCCTGTCCTTGTATCATCTAGCCTTTATGACTATTTTGATCGCCATATCTTTGTTTAGCCTAAGAATAGTTTGGTAATAACTTTAACTGGGTAAAACCTGCTTAGACTTGCTTAGATCCAAATAAATCTTATCGCTACTATCCACGGAACGGTGAACTGATATTCACCTGTCATTCATTCATTCATTTATTCAAAAAGTTATGACATGTAACAGTTAGGGCTAATAGATGAGTAATGGGCTGGATATTGTTGTGGTTATAGCTATGTGGTTTGTCGGTCCGGTTTTGTCGGTTGGTCGAGATAGGTGATTAGTCTGTCATCTCTACTAGGTTTGGGACTTGTGGTGTCATGGAAAACTCAAATCTATTTTTTTTTTCTCTATGGTAATGGAAACAGTGTATTCCCCCTGCTGGAAAAAAGAAGCAGCAGGTGGCAAAGACTGAATTTTTTAACTTTTTATATTTTTATATAAAAATATTTTTCTTTATTAAAATTAAATAAATAGTCTCCTCCAACTATCTCATTGGACAGGTTATAAATCCCGACAGTCCAACGAACGGATTTTATATAACCCATCGACCAAACGGGTGAGGTTTAGGCTAAACAGTTAGCTGAAAAAACACCAATTGGTCGAGCGGAATATAAAATCCAGCCATGGATTTAAATAGCGCGCTATAGCACCGCTATAGCGTCGCTATAGCATTTGGGAGACACTAGCGCTACGCTTTTGACCATTTTGACGCTATTGACGCTAAGACTGCTATAGTGCGAAATAGCGCGCTAAACCGGGCCGCAAACAGGCCAATTTAGCGTCGCTATAACACTTTGGACCAAAATTTGAGTGTTGTGTTTGTGTGATGTACTATTGTTACAGTGTTAGCGTGTTATTGTTACCTACTGCTATGGTCTGTTGTTTGTGTGCTGTATGCCTGTACTGTTGTTACATGTTGCCTTGTTGTTGGACTTGTTAAGTACCTAAGTTGTTAAGCTGTTAGACTAATATGTAGGAGAACTGCAGAACTAATTTATGTTGGCTTGTTGGATTTAAATAGCTGTTGTGATTCCCTGCATTTTGCATTTTTTTTTGAAAAACGCTAAATGTCTTAGCGTCGCTATAGCACGTCTTAGCGTTTCTGGGAGGCCTTCGCTAAAGTGTTTAGCGCGCTATTTAAAACACTGAATCCAGCCCAACTAACCGGCGGGATTTAGCCTAAGTGGCGGATTTTTCTAGCTAGACTAGCGAGATTTATAACCCGTCCAACGAGACGGCGAGTCTATTTATATAATTTTGAAAATAAAAATATTTATTTAATACAGAAAATAAAAAAATGATATAAAAATTCGGCAAAGACTAGCCAGCTCAAGCTGCGCTGCTGTCAGCCGCTAAGCACTGGACCGGTTCTCTGAAAAAAGCCCGGAAATAAACACAAACGCGCACTTTCCGCTGTGGATCCGCAAGCCCCAAATCACAGAAAAACTACATATGAAGATACGAAGTCGTAAAAATAGGCAACCAAATAGGGAACTTGTTGTAGCAATTTTGAGAGCAACCCGGCTACATACGGTTTCATTTTCCAACCTGCTGCATGTCTGAATGCTTGTTTCTGTTGACACGCATGTAGGGTGAGCTAGGAGCTGCAAACAGTGGTAAAAGCAGTTTTCCAAGAAGAGTGGCGGGCCTACGCATTGGCGTTGCCAAGGTGTGCCTGCTACCAGCTCGATCCTATCAGTGGTTCTTAATTGATTTGCACAAGTCATGGATGATGTGAACAAGTTCGTTAAATTTTGCTGGACTCTGGGAGGTGCCAGGTGATTCTTCTGTCATCTCTACTAGGTTTGGGACTTGTGGTGTGATGGAAAACTCAAAACTGTTTTTGTTTCTCTATGGTAATGGAAACAGGGTATTCCCCTAGCTGGAAAAAAGAAGCAGCACCGACCACCGAGGCAAAGACTCAATTTTTTAACATATTATTTTTTAAAAATATATTTTTTCTTTATTAAAACTAAATAAATAGTCTCCTTGAGCCATCTCGTTGGGCGGGTTATTAATCCCAACAGCCCAACAAACAGATTTTATATAACCCATCAACCAAACGGGCAAGGTTCTGAAATACCACCAATTGATCGAGCGGAATTTAAAATCCTGCCCAACTAATGGGCGGGATTTAGCCTGACCAAGTGACGGATTTTCTAGCTAACTATTTAGCCTAAATGTCATCCGTTCAGTTAGCGGATTATATAAAATCCATCTCGTCCGTCAGTTAGCGGGTTATATAAAATCTATTCGTTAGACTAGCGAGATTTATAACCTGTCCAACGAGATGGCGAAGTCTATTTAAATAATTTTGACAAACAAAACAGAAAAATTCGGCCAACTCAAGCTGCGCTGCTGCCAGCCACTAAGCACTGGGCCGGTTCTCTAGAAAAAGCCCAAAAATAAACACAAACGCGCACTTTCTGCTGTGGATCCGCGAGCCCCAAATCACAGAAAAACTACATATGAAGATACGAAGTCGTCAAATAGGCAACCAAATAGGGAACTTGTTGTAGCAATTTTGAGAGCAACCCGGCTGATTTTTACTTGTTTTTCCTTATTTTTTATAGAGCAACCCAGGTGATATCATCGCTACAAAATGACAAGTTTTTTATAGCCTTGTGCATGAATAAATATCACATTTTCGCCACACCATATTTGATTTGTTTGGTCCATGTTTCGATCTTTCGCACATTCAATTGTGTCGTGCTTACGCTCTTACGCACATTTTATTTATATTATTTTTATTACAATTTTTTTTTGTTGCTGATATGAATTTCAAACCATCAGGAGTCCAGAACCAACACCATCTGGATCTAGAGAGATTCCCCAACCGGAACTAGCAATCGAAATATCTAAGAAAATATGATGAATCCAAGACTCAAACCTAGGATATCATGCCACCACGTGACTCTCTACTCATCCTTCTAACCAACCCACCCATCCATGCATGCATATTAATTAGAATAGGATATTCATTACTTTTGAAGTTTGCTGGAATGATACTTTCTTAACGGTACGTAATACGAACCTATATTGATGAGCCATTGAGCCTCTATTAGTACGGGTGATGAGTTCGCGTGCCAGCTGGCCTGTACCCGTCTGCGAAAGGTATCTTTACTATTGCCTCTAACCTGTACTGAAAGTTTATAATTGTCATTGTTCCTACGTGTTTAAGTAACCTTGGTACCAAATATAGTCCAAGGTATGGCGTACACAAAATCACTGAGAAAACAAGAACACAGGGGAATAGGGTGAAGCTTTTCTTTATTAATTTTTAGATCTGTGTACAACAGTGGGCTCCACCTTTTCTTATATTGTGCTGATTAGGGTTTTGATTAGATCCAATGTGGGACCCACCGTGGGGGTACCGGCCAGCCCTAGCCGCATACGTGCCACGCGCCAGCCTTAGCTAGGCCGGGCTCCCCTCCCCAATAGTTTCCCAACACTACGAACCAGTATCAGTGCACAATCAGTACCAATTTCAATCCAATCGATGCTGATGTGTCAGTAAATTAGTCCATTTCTCTAGTATTTATTTGGGAGTAGTTGCGTGACTGTGGTAACCGGTGAGGGAAGGGATGGAGAGAGAGAGAAAGAATTAAGGTTTATGGATGGATTGGGCACGGTGATCAGCGAATCCAGCCCCTGCGTCGATCAGGTCGCGGCACTCTCGCAGGATCGTGCCGATGCAACCGATTCCGAGTTATAGATCGCAAACACTTGTGTAGAGCAGATCGACCACCGATTCATGAGAAGATGAACCGGGGTTGGATTCATTCACTCATTTGCTACATGTTGTATCGTATGTTTTGTTCAACAAAAGTTTATTAAAAAAGGGTTAAATTTCACTAAAATATGGTAGCCCCTTTTACCTTTTACACAGACAATATGTAACCATAAAAATTACAAACACTATCCCAAAGGGCCAAACCATGAGCACACATCCATCATTGATCCTGCTGCAGCAGCAAGCATGTTTCACCGGTCACTGGCACAGAGCTAAAAAGCTTTGCATATGCTACCACAGCTTCAACTCACAGTTGCATCCCATCCGACCAGTTAAGCAACCTAATAGCCATCAAAGAAAACAAAAGGCAAGAATAGCAGTGCGGTGTCATTGACAAAACAAACATGACAAAAAGAGTGCATTCACAATCCTGCCCAAAGCATCAACAATGTGAATCATTGAATGGAAGCCATCAGTGTGAGAACATGTCATGAACAAATCAACCAAAATGAGCTGTTGGAACTTGGAAGTTGAACATATAGTGATTTATAGATGGTAAACCAGAACAATACTCAACTAACAGCCAAAATCTCTGAGTGTTCCATCCATGTAGAGATGCTGATTATCACAGGTACTTCATTCAACATAACATTAACGCTCTCAAACTTCTGTTCTAAAAGTAGGAGAACCCCTCAGTACACACCTAACAAGAAGAGTAAACACCCCCACACTTAGGTGTTGGTTGCCCTGGTGTAGATCTGCTGGCTCGAATGAACTGAGACCATGCGGATGAGACCCCGTGCCATCAAGTCCTTGATAGCCCTCCGTGCCAGGGATCCATTGATCTTCAAAGCCACAGGCAACACAAATTTCAGCACCAATGGGCATAGTAAAAAGATAAATTGGGCATGCAAATTAAGCTAAATGGCACAAATACAACACAAACATCAGACAATCCAAACTAAACTACGATGTAAATACTACTACACAAACAGGACATGCAAATTAAGCTAAATGGCACAAGTACAACACAAACATCAGACATTCCAAATTAAGCCATGCGATGCAAGTGCTACACAATCATTGGAGATTGCAGATTAAGCTATATCGCAAGTACTACACAAACATTGCACATGGTATAAGTAGGGAACATACGAGACGAGATGATTCATATGACCAACTCAATTCATATGCCTACAACAAAAAAACAGTTACAGTGAACAATCTACAAGAACTTGGTAGCAATGGCAATATCTGCCTGCTTACATGACCAATCAACAAACACTGTTGCATGGACAATTACTAGATACAGAGGCAGGAAAGATGAATGGATTCATATCTGACAGGCAAATAAGATGAAGATGGCATGATCAGCATGTAAACAATTCATCCTTAAAACATTTAGGTGGTGCAATCCAAACCTTATGGCACTAAACGCTGGTGAAAACAAGCAGCACATAAACGATTGGTGCGCATGCTACAGCCATGATTTTCATCCAAATAGCATATCGGCAATCTGATAACAAGGCAGGAGCAGACGCAGAACATTGAGCATTGAACGACCGCGCAAATCCACAAAGGCTATACGCAGTAAGAGATGGATTACCCGAAGCCTCTCGGAGAGGACGGAGGGGGTGATCTGCTTGTACTTGGGCACCTCGGAGAGCAGCTTGTCGTAGGTGGGCTGGTCGAACAGCACCGAGTTGTTCACCTTCTCCTTCTGCTTTCCCTTGCTCCACTTCTGCACCAATCACCGACGCGACGCCGCGCGCATCCACGATGAGAACCTCGCGAATCCGTAACGACAAAGAAGGAGGAGCAAAAGAAGAGCAGGGGAGAGGAAGCGGCGGCGTCACGTCACCTTCTTCTTCTGCTTGCCACCGCCGGACTTGGCCGGCTTCGACGACGGCGGCGCGGCCTTGTCCTTCTTCGGGGCCTGCGGGGAACGAGAACTCACTCAGCACACCAATAACACCGCGGCGCTGCTAACCAATCCGCTTCAACGGCGGGAGGCGTGGATCTGAGAGTGAGAGAGCGTACCATCTTGGAGGATGCGGCGGCGGCGGCAGCGGCGGCGGCGCGAGAGGAGGAAGGATGCGGAGGCGGCGCTAGGGTTTTGAGGGACTCGGTGGACGGACATATATAGTGAGCTCCGCGCCGTTTTGACCGTCTGATCGGATCGGAGGGCTGCTGCCTCACTGGGCATTATCTTCTTTTATCCAATATAATATTGGTGTATCATACGAGCATAAAAAATTAGCAGCATAAGTAAAAAAAAATTGATGTGTCAGATATTTTATTTTAACGACATGTTAGGTCAGAAAATAATAAAAAATATACCCAACCTTTTAAGAAATAAAATACCAGTAATAAAGAAAACAGGAATGCAAATATTAACGGATTTCCAGCTTATACACTGATGTTTTCCAATATTTATAAGAATTTTACATCCCTTTAGATAATATAAATAATATTCAACATAAAAGTAACAATTTTTTTTATCATTGCGTTCAAATGTAGTGTTTTTAATACGTTTTTGTAAATGATTTAAACATATATGCTTAGCAAAAAGATAATTTACACAGGTCAAAAAAATAAACTTCACGATTCTGTTCTGTTCTGTTTGTAATTTGTTCAGCTGGAGATAAACGACAGCTTGAAACGACAGGATTTGAGTCCTGAGAGGTGACTAGACAGTGTGTTTGGTTCAATCAGGTATTTGGATTTTGTAAAGCGGCTTCACGATATTTCATAAATGGATTCAAAAAGTCACAAAAATGACCGTGGTCCATAACCATTTATTTACAGGATGGATATTGCGTAAAAACTTGAACTATATATACGTGCGTAACCTGCTTAAAATACTTCAGAATAGTAGCAAATTAGCGCAGCACTGCTGAAATACAGCCTCGTGAAGTTGTGCCCTTGTGCGCACATACATATGCAGAAATGAAACAGTGATAATGTGATATATGGTCCAGAAAGGATAGAACCTCCAAGTAAGGATTCATCTTCGACATGTGCAGCAAACTGACAACAAATTAGGCTAGCACTGTCAATGTTTTACAGAATTTATTCTTCCATCTCCGGACATGTATAGACACAGATGTCCACAGGAGGCATGTGAAGCAAGTTCATCTTCAGACAGCAGCGAATCGCACCGGCGGTGGATCGCGCCTAGTTGGATCCCTCTGGTTTCTGGCAGCATGAGGAGAAGCATTAGTAAATACAGGCACTGAAAATTAATGCCACAAGGGACGAAGTGCGATAAGCTGCAAATTGTATTTCCATAAAGGGGGGACCGATTGCTTAAAGTTAAAACTATGAAAAAGCGTACAACAAGCATGCCACAACTCATAAATCAGAGCTGTATACAACAAGGTTTATAGCATTACTGCTTTTTAAAAAAAGTTTATTCAATAACGCATTGCTGTTTGCAGTTGTTCTAACTTTTTTTTTTTAACGCGATACATGCTGAAGCATTTAACTTTATCAACACTGTTATGCATGCTTTCTAATTTGCACATTTCTAAACTAACTGCTTTGGAGCTTGATTTTGCAGACTGGAATGCACCTTTCAGAACCAAAGGCTTTTTGTCAGAATCACCTAGATAGGACAACTAGAGAATCCATATTATCTTATTCTCATTATAGAAGGGAAACAAATTGCAGTGTTTCAAAAAATCAATGTATCGATTATGACGACTTCTAATCAAAAAAGAAGAGAGCTGTGTTTATCTGATTATAGTATGTGCAGTAGATCGATGGACTGAACCATAAACTAGTCAACAAGCAAGCACTATAGTCAAATCTTGCTGCAGCTAGTTAAAGTATAGGTGCTGGGTCATAATCATCAAAAGTTCACTTGACTACAAGTTTACAAAATGTATTATTATCTCTAGCATCAAAACACCACCGCAGCTCCCCTGTAACCCAGTTTATATAAGAATCCATTGAAAAATGTACTCATCAAGGCATTCCAGAGTCCAACCAAGTGATAATTTTGGAGCCTTTCCACCCAAGAACCTAGTCTGTGGTCACTGACCTGTTTTCCTCGGTTCATCTTATTTAACTTATCTACTGATTTGACTTATCTCCTTGATGAGTCCAATCCACTTCATTCAACTTGTGTTTTTGTGTTTTAGAGCTTTTTAGGCAAGTCTTCGGATAGTAAAAACTGAATTCAAAAAAAATTATATAAACGAAGACAAATAAATAAGTTCTGACAAGGACGGACAAGCGCAGTGTTCTCTTCCAAATGTTTCGAATTTGAGAGAGGAATGGCCTTTATCCATACCTTGTCGGAGGAGCCGGGCTTGGCCTTCTCCGCCTCGGCCTTCTCCTGCTCGAGCTTCTTCTTGAGCTTCTCCTGCCGCTCCCTCTCCATCTTCTGCTCCGCGCGCGCAGCACAACCCGAAACACCGCGTGAGAAGAGGAACCGGTGATTGGAAGAGGAGAAGTGGGTCAGGGTTTGGGGGTTGGGGAGAGTGAGACACGACGCGAGAACGGGAGCGCGGCTGACCTGGATGTAGACGCTCTCCTTGGCGCGCTCCTCCTCGCTGAGCACGCGGCCCTTGCCGTCGCTAATGAGGCGCTGGCCGCCACCGGCCGCCGCCGCCGCCGGCGGGGAGCGGAGGCGCGCGGGGAGGGAGGCCAGCGCGGATCGCATCGCCATTTTCCGTCGCGAATCTGTCGGGGTTCTGGGCAGGCCTCGATTCGATTGGTTGCGGTGCCTGTGAAGTGCGGAGTCAAAAGGGACCGAGGTGCGACGCGAAGGTTTTAAAAATCCAAAATCTCAAATACTATCATTTTATAAAAATGTTTTTTTAAAAAAACTGATAATACGGAGAGTATCTCCAACAGAAGCCCTATATGGATATTTAGATTTAAATTTAGAGATTTTGTAGAAAAAATCACTACAACAAAAAAACTATCTTTTAAAAAGACTCAAAAATCAAAATAGAATAGAACATTGAGTAGAGTATTCATATTTAGGTCCTGTTATTTTGAACTGATCTGAACGACTGAATAGTTTAACGGCTGAAATGACCGAACTTCGAGACCTCCTCGAGATTTGGATCATTGCGTTTGACTTGCTTTTTAAATCGTTAGGACCAATCTTCAAAACAGCAAAAAACGAACTCAAAAAATTCAAAGCATATATAGTTTCAAAACGTAGACAAGTCGTTAAACTATTAAGCCGTTAAGTTGAAAAAAAATAGGGCCTTAGTTACCCTGCTCTAGGCTCAAAATAGATATCTATACGTATAGGACTTTGGTTTAAGGCTTATTTTGGAGTCAGTTTGTATTTTCAGGTTAAAAATCTTTTAAAAAGTTTTGATGTTTAAACATAGGATTCAAATTTTAAAACTTATTTTTTAAGATGATCTGATAAGAGCATCTCCGATGGTGCTAGATATAAGAAAATGACATGGTACTAAGAGATACTCCCTCCGTTCCAAATTATAGGTCGTTTGACTTTTTTGACACTAAGTTTGATCGGCTTGTCTTATTCAAAATTTTCTCGCATTTGACATTCTAGGTTTGCTATTATATGGTATGTCGTATAACTTCGTATAATGTATGCTATACGAAGTTATTACGGTGAGACGCGAAGGTTTTAAAAATCCAAAATCTCAAATACTACCATTTTATTTAAAAAAACAATTGATAATACAGAGAGTATCTCCAACAGAAGAAGCCCTATATGGATATTTAGATTTAAATCTAGAGATTTTGTAAAAAAATCACTACAACAAAAAAAACTACCTTAAAAAAAGACTCAAAATAGAATAGAACATTGAGTAGAGTTTTTTTTTTTTTTTTTGGAGAAGGCATTGAGTAGAGTATTCATATTAGGTCCTGTTCTTTTGAGTTGATCTGAACGACTGAATAGTTTAACGGCTGAAATGATTGAACTTTGAGACCTCCTTGAGGTAGTCTCGAGATTTGGATCCGTTTTGTTTGATTTGCTTTTTAAATCGTTAGGACCCATCATCAAAACAGTGAAAAACGAACTAAAAAAATTCAAAGCATATATCATTTCAAAACATAGATAAGTCATTAAACTGTTAAGCCGTTAAGTTGTTAAGCTGAAAAGAACAGGGCCTTAGTTATCCTGCTTTATGCTCCAAATAGATATCTATACGTATAGGACTTTGGTTTTAAGGCTTATTGTTGGGGTCACTTTGTATTTTCAGGCTAAAAAACTTTTAAAAAGTTTCGATGTTTAAACAAAGGATTCAAATTTTAGAACTTATTTTTTAAGAAGAAGATCTGATAACAATGACAAAACAACTTATTTCGGCTCCACAAGCGGTGTGGTTCTCTCCTGGGCCATTTGTTGTTCCGGGCTCAAAGCTAAACAGCCCAATGGGCTAGTTTGTTTGTCTAGTCTCCACTCCACGAGGCCCCGGTCCACCACCTGATACAGCGCTCGCACCCGCCGTTGTGCTGCGCCTGCGCGTCGTCGTCTTCCTCCCAGAAGCCAGAAATCCCCAAATCGAAGGCGATCGCCGCGTGCTTCCCGTGCAGATGTATCACCCCACGAGAGGCGGCGTCCGCGGCGGACGGGATCGTAAGCTCTCCGCCCTCCTCCTCCCTCCCTCCCTCGATCCCATGCCCCCAACCCTCCCGCCACGGAGATTCCCACTCCCGCGTTTAATTTTCGCCGCGTAGCTCTACCTCCCTGCGCCGCCCGCTAGGGTTTCGCCCGGTCCGTGCGCTTGGTTGGTGCTCGCGTCTGTGTGCTTATTGCTTTCTGCTTGTGCATCCTCTGCGTCAGCCTTTTGCCTGTAGATCCTGCAGATTCTATGGCGGTTGCATGATTCATGGTTGTAGTATTGTGGCTAATGTTTTTTGTTTCGAGGTTGATGCTGCCCAGAGGCTGTCTTCCGCTGAAACAATGAGAAATGCCATAGGCTACCACTACCAGCGCCAAATCACTTAAAATCATTTTGTCTAGTCTAAACAGCCAAACAGGATCCAACAAATTAGTACTCCTTTTTAGAAAAAAAAAAAAGTAAATTACTTATGTAACATGGTCCACAGTTCAAGCTGGACGACAGCTACCGTTCGATCATTTACTTTTGCTAGAAGCTCTCTCACACATTCTATTGTTGCACTGCCATCCCCATTTTCTCGCATTTGACATTCTAGGTTTGCTATTATATGGTATGAAATATAAAATATTAAACTCACAGTAGCACTCAATATCTCACTATGTTCGTTCCTGCAGAATTCAAGTGGGATGATGTTAAGGTTGATAAGCATAGGGAGAATTACCTTGGTCACAGCGTTAAGGCTCCTGTTGGAAGATGGCAGAAAGGTAAATATACTCTCGCCCTTGATTTCTTACTGCTGCTTGGCTGTCATGTCCAAACGAGGGAAGAATTTAATACAGCATGTAGATTAATTATTATAGTTTTTGTGTTTTGGTATTCTGTCATATGGTTTAGATATATGCTTAGATTAGAATCAATTGTACTATATTTCTACTAATTCCTGTTCGCATTCGTGCTTTCGTTTGCCATAACTCAGCAATTGGCTTATATGTGTTTCGCTAGCCAGCACTGCATTTATTTATGCCATGAGATTTCATCTTTACTTCTTCATCATTTTCTTTTATCCTATTGATCTCATTCTCTACAAGTTTCCAATCACCCCAACCCCACTATGTTTCTTAGTATAATCAACATCATATCTAAAAACCATTTTCAAATTAGACAATATAGTACTAATCTATTGGGTAGATATTTCTCTCTTGGGCCCAACCCTGGTGTTTGAGATTGATTTTTTTTTTTCTAATCTGGACTTAGCAACTCAAATTTATAAGATGGCTGCTGTGTTTAGGCCTTATTCTCTTCGCTTTATCTAACTGGGCATGTTCCTGTCATTTATCTTATTTGACTTATTTGTTTATCTAATTTATTTGTCAACACCGAGTGCTTTTTTTGAGATAAAATCACTAGTCGGGTGCGCTTTATTTGACTTGTGTTTTAGAGCTCTTGGACAAGTCTTTGAGATTGGTCAAAAAGGCTGAAAAAATCAAACTATTTTTAGTTAAACGAAGATAGGTTAATACACAAAAGTCAAATAAACCAAATAAGCTGACGAGAACAGACCCTTAACTTATCTAACTTATTTTTGACTTTATAGGTGTAATTCAAAGATAAGATAGATAAGTTAAGTTAGATAAATCAATGAGAATAAGGCCTTAATAACTTAAATTCAGAAATCAGACGGTACTAATCAATGCCTGTACCTGTCATTCAGTTTGTTGTTAGGTCCTTTTACATAAGCCATGATGTTTCCTTAGAGCTTAGATCGAATTTACCAAGAACAGGTTTCAGTTTTATTGTCGTGAGGCCTTCATTGTCAATTATCTGGCTGACATAAACTAAACTCTACATACCTCTACTCAAATGCATGAAAAGAAAACTTCTACCACGTCCCTGTTGGTCTGTTTCATGGTGGGGCCTCACATATCAGTGCTGTCGGCTGGAGAGGAAGAGGGGCATGATTGTAGCAGGCGAGGAGCCTGCTTCCGCTGAAGGCTGTGTGCCTGATGCGCAGCAATGGGATAGAGTCCCAGTTGTTGGGGACTATTCTTTTATTTTAAGAGATTAGTTATATATGCAGATTACTAGTTGTTAGTTACTGGTTAGTTGAAGTTATCTATAGCATGTAAGCTTATAAAAGGCCAAGTCGCAGGATAATAAACTAAGCAGGGATTAATCTGCTACCTTTTTCCCCGTTCGACCCTTCTCTGTTCTTCCTCAACCATTGCCGTGGCTTGCCGCCTCTAACCTTGGGATTGGGTGGTGTTCGCTTTTGCGAACGACATTTATCGCAAACCGTGACAGTTTGATAAATTCCAGGCACAAACTGGTTTTATCATTTGTAGTTTACTTCAACATTCTAATATTCATCGGCAGGAATGGTATCAATCTCGATCAATAAATTTTAGTTGTGCTGTGCTGCGCAATATCATAATGGCTTTTGCACATTTTTAAACTAGCTTCCATGCTTTATTAGTCGAACCTTTAAAACTCTTGTTTTGCCACGACAAGCCTTTGATAATAGCAAAACCTATATATCTTAGTGTTGGATTTGGCCAAGTGTTTTGTCAGTCTTGTACTGAAGTGGCTTGAAATGTCAATGCTCCTTAGTCCTTATATTACTTTCAGTTGACCAGTGCTAATTTTTTTAAAACCAATATTTTCCAGGGAAGGACCTATTCTGGTATACAAGAGATAAGAAATCTGACTCTGAAGATGCTCTGAAGGAAGAAATTAGGAGGGTGAAGGAAGAGGAGGAACAGGCCATGCGTGAGGCACTTGGCTTAGCTCCTAAGCGTAGTAGCCGACCTAAGGGCAATAGATTAGATAAACATGAATACGCTGAGCTCATTAAGAGAGGGTCAACAGCAGAAGACGTGGGAGCAGGCCATGCTGAGGCAGCGCAAGTGCAGGGTCTAGGTTTATATGAGTAAGTTCACATCATGACATTGTTACCTTTTGAATCCTTCACTCGTCCTTGAAACGTAGTATTTTAGCATAAAATGCCTGTGCAGTCAATTTAATCGGACAAGGTTTTATATTGATATTTGATGGGCCTCTTACTAATTTAATGAACATGGTGCCTCCTTTGTTTCAGGGCTCCACGCAGTGAGAGAGAGGGTAGCTCTTCTAAGCTTGATCCTCCAGAAATGTCGGCTGAGCATATTGATCCTCTACCACCACCACCAACAGCAACAAAGCAGGAAGATTCTGATGATGATAGGAAGGGGAAAAGGCAGCGTGATGAGAGGAGAGGTGAGAAAGAACGGAAACGAGATAAACACGTCGAGGGGAAGGACCGGAGGCGAGACAAGCGTGAGAGGAGGCACGACTCGGAGGATAGAGCTAAGCGCCACCGCAAGGACAAGCAGAAGAGGAGGCACGATTCTGATTCTGATTAATAATACCAGCTCCTTGCCTGTATGACCGTACCCTTGTTGGGGCTTGGGAGTTGGGAGTGCTACTTTTGCTTGATGGTGATGTGTAAAATTAAGTTGTATACTATAATGTGGCTAGACGTCTTGAGTGCATTGCCTTCTTTTTGAAGCGCAATTTTGCAAGGGCGAATGGACAACCATGCAAGCATATCATTCCATGATCCGGCGATCAAACGCGCAGTTTTTAAATCAAACGCGCAGTTTTTAATATACATTCCTAGACAAATTCACCAAAACCGGGCCGTCTACTGTGCGGAGGCAGTTAACCGTGGTTAGCTATGGTTTCCAGCTGGTTTTTACCCTAAATGCAAAACCACAGTTTCCTGGTTTTGTTCGTAGTTAGCCGAGGTTTTTTGGCGGTTAACCGTGGTTTTGTGATGAAAAAAGTTCAAAATCGATGAAAATGACTAAAATTCTTTAAAATATACATTAAAAATTTGAATTTTAAAATTATGTTTAAGCCAGAATGCTTAGAATGATTAATAGTATTTTTAGGAATTTTATGTATATTCTACATTCGAAATTTACCACCGGTTTACCAAACCGGGCCCCCCGCGGAGACGCAGTCAGCTAAGGTTAACCGGTGGTTTTTGAAACCCAGGGTCGGACGTCAAAACAGAGGAGTTTCCTTATATTTTTTTACTTGCAAACATAACTCAGACTTAATCTCGTTGATTAGAAATAGCGGATTTGTTAGATCTCAGCCGCCTAAAAGTTTCAAAAGCTCCCAGTCGATTTTTTCTTATACCTGCATCATTGGCGTCTTCCTCCTGTCATCGGGAAGGGGTGAAAACGTTAGGGCTGCATAGGAGG
Source organism: Raddia distichophylla (assembly GCA_005191435.1). Taxonomy (NCBI): domain Eukaryota; kingdom Viridiplantae; phylum Streptophyta; class Magnoliopsida; order Poales; family Poaceae; genus Raddia; species Raddia distichophylla. The sequence goes on along the minus strand of SPJY01009385.1, from coordinate 1,665,031 downwards.
GTTGATCGACGCCAGAGAGAAGAGGTTAGAGTGGGAGGAGGAGCTGTGGCTGCGATGCAGGGAAGGGAGAGGGGATTTTTTATATATTTAAAAACACCTTTTATTAATCTTTTTATTTTTTGAAGGCTCCTCGTTTCTTTCTCAATCGAATAAAAAATCCAACGAAACAGCGAAGAGTTGGGCCTTTGGCCTTGGATCGTTGGTCGTTTCGAGTCCTCGTCTGGGAACTTGAGGTGCTGACATTGGCGTCGGCTGCGAGCGACAGAGACGACGATGCAGGGGAGGGGATTTTTTTGATATATTTAAAAACACCTCTTATTATTCTTTTTATGTTTTTGAAGGCTCCTCGTTTCTTTTCTAAACCGAATAAAAAATCCAACGAAAACACGAAGAGTTGGGCCTTTGGCCTTGGATTGTTGGTCGTTCCGAGTCCTCGTCTGGGAACTTGAGGTGCTGACGTTGGCGTCGGTCGCGAGCGACAGAGACGACGATGTAGGGGAGGGAGAGGGGATTTTTTGATATATTTAAAAACACCTCTTATTAATCTTTTTATTTTTTGAAGGTTCCTCGTTTCTTTCTCAACCGAATAAAAAAACCAGCGAAACCGCGAAGAGTTGGGCCTTTGGCTTTGGATTGTTTGGTCGTCCCGAGTCCTTGTCCGGGAACTTGAGGTGCTGACGTTGGCGTCGGCCGCGAGCGACAGAGACAGCGATGCAGGGGAGGGAGTGGGCATTTTTTGATATATTTTTAAACACCTTCTTATTAATGTTTTTTATGTTTTTGAAGGCTCCTATTCTTTTTGTAACTATGTATTATAGATGCCATTGTCAGGGTTTATTTTGAGCTTTCTTGTATATACGAGGTTCGAATACACGACGAAATACAAGAATACGCCCCTGACAGGTAGGCTCCACCTGTCATTCTCAAAGCAGTACGCTAGTATATACGAGGTTCGAATACACGATGAAATACAGGAATACGCCCCTGACAGGTAGGCTCCACATGTCATTCTCAAAGCAACGCTTCTTTTTCCTCCCTCATCTTCCTTCTCCTCTCTCTATCTCTCCCATCTAGCTCCAACAACACGAGCTCCCCGGCGGCGGCACGACGGCGAGCTCCCTGGCGGCGGCACGAGCTTGCGGTGGTGGCGTCGGCGGAGCTCGCGGAGGAGGCGGCGGCAGCGTGAGCTCGCAGAGGAGGCAGCAGCGGCAGCGCAAGCTCGCGGAGGAGGAGGCGGCGGCGGCGACGCGAGCTCGCGGAGGAGGCGGCGGCGGCGCGACGGCGAGCTCCCTGGCGGTGGCGGCGGCGGGAGCTCGCGGAGGCGACGACGAGCTCCGGCGAGGTGGGAGGAAGAAAAGGAGAAGGAAGAAGAAGAGGATGACAATCGGGACCCACATGTCAAAAACGTATTTTGATTGTATTTTAGTTTTGTATATCTGGTAAATCTTCCGTAAAACCTTATAGTGACATATGTGATAATTTTTTGTAAAAATAATGGCATTAATAAGGATATGCGTTTTGTAATGACATATCCGAGAAAACCGAATTTTATAATGGCATGTATGAAAAAAACCAATAAAAAACCAGCGAAACAGCGCGAGCTCCCTTGGATCGTTGGTCGTCTCGAGTCCTTGTCTGGGAAGTCTCGTGCCGACGTCCTCCCCTCCCGTGAGTCGCCACCGGCATCCGCGATTCCGCGCCGCTCCGTCCGGGCGATTCGCCAACCCGACGCCATCCATCCCGCGCCCCGCCGTCGCCGGTCATCTTCCCGGCGAAACCCTAGCACAGCCGCTTAACAACCAAGAACAGTCCACCCTCCAGCGAAGATTCTGATTCTACCGGCTTCGGTGAGTCGCCCTCTCTTTCTCGGACCTTCCAGAACTCCTCCCCACTCTCCCATCTCTGATCCCGCCCTCCATCTCCGCGCCGAGATCCGATCCAATCGGTGCCGATTTCTGTTCCGAGTCCGATTTTTGTGGCGATTTCGGCGCGGCGCGCTATGACTAATTGTTGCTGCTTCTGGGGTTGTTAGGGATTGCTAGGGTTTCGTGCTCCTTCCTCGCGCGAGCGTCGTGGTGGGCGGTTTTGTTTTCTGGAGCCATGAACGCCAGCAAGCAGGCGCTGATATACAGCTTTGTGGCCAAGGGCTCCGTGGTGCTGGCCGAGCACACCGCCTTCTCCGGCAACTTCAGCACCATCGCCGTCCAGTGCCTCCAGAAGCTTCCCCGCGACAGCACCAAGTCCACCTACTCCTGCGATGGCCACACCTTCAACTTCCTCGTCGACCGCGGCTTCGGTATGCTCTCCCTCTCTATCGCACCGTCTTTCCTTCGCTCTTGACCCTGAAGAAGCATATGGTGATGGTATGGTGTGAAAAACAGTGTTTCTCGTGGTGGCTGATGAGGCGGTGGGAAGGAGCGTGCCGTTTGTGTTCCTAGAGAAGGTGAGGGAAGACTTCATGCAGCGATATGGGTCCAGTATCGATGAGGAGGGGCAGCACCCGCTTGCCGATGACGCGGATGAGGACGACTTTCTGTTTGAGGATCGGTTCAGCATCGCCTACAATCTTGACCGTGAATTTGGGTACGGGAATGTGGTGGTTTGGTTTGCACCTGATATTGGTGTTCATGTACCACAGGGATATGTCTGACTAGTGCCTTTTTATATTGCGGGTATAGGCCAAGGCTGAAGGATCACATGCAGTACTGCATTAATCACCCAGAGGAAATTAACAAGCTCTCCAAGGTGAAAGCACATCTTTCAGAGGTGAAGGGAATTATGATGGACAATATTGAGAAGGTATGTATTCAAATGCACATTTCCTTTTCGCAGAGAGAGTATGTTGGATGCATTCCACTTCTGAAAAACAAGTAGTTATGAGTAGGTTTATCAAAAGCTCTGAATTCTAATATTCTATAAACTTATAAGATATTTATAGATGCCTTGTTTTATTTTAATGGCATGCATAGCCACATATGAACTAGTGAATTTCATGTACATTTTTTTGGAGGCAGTCATGGATGGATATCATGTAAACATGTAGTTTCTGTCTCTCTGCATCAGATGATTATAGTAAATACTTTTCTATAGTGCAGTGGTAAACCACATGCGCCTCCTGCCTGGTGTAGAAACAATGTCCCTTTGAAGTTTCTGTGGAATATTGTCATGGACATCTAGTTGTGTGATTAACAACCTGTTCTCCCTGACTTATCTTAATTGATTTATTCGTTTGTTTGACTTATCTCCTAACTTCGAGAACTTCCCGAGGTGGACTCGAGAGCCGGGTCCTCTTTGTTTGAGTTGTTTTAAGAGCTTTTTGGCACGTCTTCAAGATAGAAAAAGACAGATTATAAAAGCAAATATTTAAATTTTAAACAAAGATAAGTAAATAAGCAGATAAGTCAAATAAGTTGTAGAGAATAGGGCCTAAGTATGATTTGAACAGTAATGATTGCATCCTCTCGTCAGTTTCAAAGCAAGATATACCATTTTGGTGTTGATCTGTCATCTGTCCATACCCCATTCCAATGTTTGTATTTCTTTGATGGTTGCTTAGTTTTTATTTTTGCAAGTCTTTGCTTTCCCAGTATGACACGTTTTACAATATTCCAGGACATATCTTATTAGCTGTAGTCATGCATAAACCCCTGCGTAATGCATTAAGAAAATAATAGTATTTTGCAAGAAATGCATACTACATAGTGCAATGCAAAACCCTTCCCCTTTTTTTTACATCTTTTTTTTAATCTTTCATGTCATTAAGTGAGTTTACACTGACTTGACTTTACTCGACTTTGCTTAGATATTGGATCGTGGCGAGAAGATTGAACTTTTGGTGGGCAAGACTGAAACCTTACAATCACAGGTTTGTATATAGTCTTCGACACCTGTAGCCGTGTGTGAAAAATCCTATTCAGACAAGATTGTGCAAGCAACTCTTGACTATGGGATGTGCTGTTCAATTTGCTTCAGGCGGACACTTTCCACAGGCATGGCAGAGAGCTCAGGCGGAAGATGTGGTTTCAGAATCTGAGGTTTAAGTTGATGGTGGGTGGTGGCATTGCGGCGTTGATCCTCATCCTCTGGCTGATGGTTTGCAGGGGCTTCAAGTGCTAGAACGTTCGAAGTCCTTTTCGCCCTTTTCCTCTTTTTTGTGCATTCGATGTGTTCATCGTGTCGTGTGCATATATAATTACCACCAAAGTCGTATTTTCAGTATGTTATGAGGTATGAAGTATAAGCTGTCTTATTTCATATGATGGTTGGGATCTGGAATACTTGAGTACACTTTGTGAATGATGGGGATGCAACTTGATTCTCTCACTGTACATTCTGAGATAGTACAAGCTCATGTGGACTTTAACCTTCCGTATTGGTCAGATCCAGTCACACTGCTTGTTCCTGAGCCATGAGTCGTGTCTGTGCTTGTTTCTGAGCCATGAGTAGCGTGTACCAAATATTGGTGGACAAAGCGTTGTGTGACCGTACTTGGATGAATCTGTGGGAGGAAAAGCTAATCTAGGTGTTCTGTGTGTTAGGAAATATTTTCTTTGGTCACCGGAGAATGGAATTGGTGTGAGGGAATGTTAATCTAGGAGCTATGGGTAAAATCGCTTGACAATGGAATCGTAGAGCTGCGTGCTATCAAATCTCTTGTTTGGTCCGTGGACATTAGTACATGTGGAATTTGGATTGTCGTTGAAGGTAGATGAGAATTGTGGGAGAATTGCTTCTTTGCAGAAGACATGATGGGAGAGTGCGAAGACATGCATCTTAACTATGTTCTTTTAAATTAAAGTAGATGAAAATTTTAATTTAAAAGTAGATGAAAATTTTAATATTAAAAAATTGTGACGTCAGAAGAGGCTTTGAAGAGTTCAAAAAATTATTTAGGAACTTTAAAAAGAACCATTTAAGACCTAACAGAAAATGACTAAAATACTATATCGTTTGGTTTATATAAAATAAAACAATAAAGTTTCAGTGTAAGTTTTAATTTTAATTAAATGTGGAAAGAACAAGGCTTTTGTCGCAAATTACCACTGGATGACTTGAACCGTTTGAAATTAATCTTGACAGCTTGCCATCCTCCCAGAGGGTTTGGCACAAAAGTCAAGCTTGAACCCTTGTGAACTGTCCCAAATAAGCCTTATATAAACTAATAGCTTATAGCCCTTCTCCCAGGCAATTTTAAACTAAGATCCTATTGCTGATTGTTTGCTCGGCGTGTGAGTGCTCCATGCCAGCAATGGCATTTCATTTCCCTTGATTACTCGAGGTCTACTTAGGTACTGTTGTTTGATCACCCATGGGCCGTTTAGGCATTGTTTCTGTTTTTCCAAGGCTAAAGATGGCAGAGGTTTTCCATCGTCATATATTGAGGAAAGGCGAGTGCTTCGGCACTGTTGCACAGAGAGGAGCGAAGATGCGGTAATGCCCTTGAATCCTTGAACCGATGCCGTGCCTGTGCCTCCTTCGTCTTCTTTGTAAAAAAAATAAAAATTAGAAGAAATCGAAGAAAAGCAGCAATAGGCAAGTCGGGTGTTTGGTCTAGTGGTATGATTCTCGCTTCGGGTGCGAGAGGTCCCGAGTTCGATTCTCGGAACACCCCTACGTTTTTTTATTTTAGTTTAGCTGGTACGTTTTTAATCTTCCACTAGTTAGCTAGCTAACCCCGAGTACACGGTTTTTCATTAATGAACTAGCGTGCATTAACAGTTTCATGTTTTTCCTCTGCCATTTTAGTCATGTTTTACCTTTTTTTTTGCTTGGCCTCCCATACAAAAACAGAAAGCGTCTAAGAGAATTTTCAAAGCACATGTCTTTCACCTCTTTTATTAATGTTTTAGTTTGACCTTGGTATATCGTTTTATAACATATTTTCTCCCCCTAATTCATTCATGATTTACCGCTTTTTAGTGGCCACCCTTACAAAAAGTAGAAGGGAAACGTTTGGTGGTGGACATCCTATTGATCGGACGCTGCTCACATGGCTCACGCGCGTGAGCGGACACCTTATTTGGTCATATCCTAAAAACATGTACTCCCTCCGTTCCAAAGCGGACACCTTATTTGATCATATCCTAAAAACATGTATAATGGTACACATCAGCTGTTTTTAAGTCATTTTATAAGGTTTGTCATGCATGATGGATAATGATGTGTAGGAGAGAGAATACACATAGAGAGTTGAGTTGTCTCCAATTTAAGAGATGACTCTACACGCGAATTAAGAAATCTTGCGTGTGATTAAGCGGCATAAAAAATGTGCAGATGTTTTAAAGTGACATCTACCATTGGTGGAGTAGTCTCGGTAAGTGACATGGCAATGGCTAGAGATGGTTGTTGTCTCAATCATTGTACATGCGGGGAAAACGATAGAAATCACGACGTTGACTCTATTTGATTCGTAGTCTGTGTTTTGTTTTGTTGATTCTAACGTTGACGACCTTCAAGAAGAGGAACGGATTTTTGAGAAAAATATTACAAAACCTATTATAAAATGTCACACACCGAGAGAATCTCCAACACTCTCTCTATGGCCTTGATTGTTTCAGATTAAATTAAATTTAAATTAAAAATTTTGTTATTTTTATATAAGACAAATGATGTAATATTTTGTAGTCATTTTTATGGGTGTTTTAAAGCTATTTTATAAGGTTTGCCATTCATGATGAAAAATGATGTGGAGGAGAGAGAATACGCATGGAGAGTTGAGTCGTCTCCAATTCAAGAGATGACTCTAAATGCGAATTAAGAAATCTTGCATGTGATTAAGCGGCATAAAAAAATGTGCAGTTATTTTAAAGTCATCTCTATAGGTGACATGACAATGGCTAGAGATGGTTGTTCTATCAACCATTGTACATGCTGAGAAAATGGTAGAAATCACGACGTTCTCTATTTGATTCGTAGTTTATGTTTTGTTTTGTTGATTCTAACGTTGACGACCTTTAAGAAGAGGATCGGATCTTTGAGAAAAACCTTACAAAACCTATTATAAAATGTCACACACTGAGAGCATCTCCAACAATCTCTCTATACCTCCTCTAAAACACTATTCATGTATACAATAACAGATTTTTGGTTCAAATATAACCTAACAAAAAAAAACAAGGCCTTTAACTTTGGATAGCCAACCACCTAACCGCAAGCTAAACGCACAGCTACAGCCTCCATTTTTTTAGCATTCAGCAGGCCTTGGGCCTGATAGCCCTGACGGCCCAGGCCTAGCCCATCCGAAGTGTGGCGACCCGCTGGATCCAACGGCTGGCACAGCGGGGCGCGGCCGCATAAAGCATCGCATCGCATCGCATTCGCATCCGCAAACCCCACAGTTCCACTCGCTCTCTCGCTCCCTCCCCAAAATTTGAATCCTCGCCCACCCCCGCTCCCACCCCCAAACCTCCCGACCCCTCGCCGCCGCGCCGGCGAGCCCCAGCCGCCGCCATGTCGTCGCGGCACGACAAGGACAAGGCCGTCAACGTCCAGGTCCTCCTCCGCTGCAGGTACTGATACTTCCCCCCCTCGCCGCGCCGCCCGGGGCTCCTTCCCGGATGCCCCGCAGATCCGCCGCGCCTGACCCCCGCTCCCTCCGCCCCGCAGGCCCTTCAGCGACGAGGAGCTCCGGAGCAACGCGCCGCAGGTGGTCACCTGCAACGACTTCCAGCGGGAGGTCGCCGTCACGCAGACCATCGCGGGGAAGCAGATCGACAGGGTCTTCACCTTCGACAAGGTCCGCTCCAAATGCTGCTGGTGAATTCGAAAATTACGAGTGCTTTGCGAATTCGCACTTGGGTGCGCTGGTGATTAAGTGGTAACTAAGGGGATGTTTGGCTCATAAGGGTTAGCGGAAGAACTGAAATGAGCTGATTCTGCGGTGGAGTCGCGTAGCTTGTGAATTGGGACAACTGCATTGCATGTTAGTTACAAATCTAGAGGACTCAGTGATTTATGCTACCTGCTATAGTTCTGAAATTTGATTAGTGCTAGCTTTTGATGTCTGTTCTAAGTGGTTATGGCAGCTGTGGACACGCATTCCATTTCAGGTTCGCTTGCCCAGTGCAAATGTGTAATATTGTGCCCCTTTTCTCCTCCAGGTTTTTGGGCCAACAGCCAAGCAAAGAGACTTGTATGACCAAGCCATTATTCCTATTGTAAATGAGGTCCTGGAGGGGTTTAACTGTACCATCTTCGCCTATGGGCAGACCGGCACAGGAAAGACATACACCATGGAAGGCGAGTGCCGGAGAGCCAAGGCAAGCTTACACCTTTCCTATTCCCCTACATACTGTTTATATGTCCAGGTTGGGTTGCTCAGGTGTATGGTGTCCTCTGTTCAAATGCCTGCAGAGTGGACCAAAGGGTCAGCTGCCTTCAGACGCTGGGGTTATACCTAGGGCAGTTAAGCAGATTTTTGATACCTTGGAGAGGCAGAATACTGAGTACAGTGTTAAGGTCACGTTCCTGGAGCTGTACAATGAGGAAATAACAGATCTTCTTGCACCGGAGGAGATATCCAAGGTTGCTCTTGAAGAACGGCAGAAAAAACCCTTACCTCTTATGGAGGATGGGAAAGGTGGAGTGCTTGTGAGGGGACTGGAGGAAGAAATAGTTACAAACGCCAGTGAAATATTCTCTCTTTTGGAGAGAGGATCTGCGAAACGTCGCACTGCGGAGACTCTTTTGAACAAACAGTCCAGGTTAATCTTACACCTGTGTAGTGTTAATCTGTTCAGATTATACAAACTTAGTGCTTATCACCAAATGTAACATTTTTCAGCCGTTCACACTCGCTGTTCTCCATAACCATTCACATAAAAGAGGCAACCCCTGAAGGAGAAGAATTAATTAAATGTGGGAAGTTAAATCTGGTTGATTTGGCTGGATCTGAAAACATTTCCCGATCTGGAGCTAGAGAGGTATCATAGTGTACAATTATCTCAATTTTATTTTTTATTTTTTTTTGCGCAAAAGGGATGCTCCCCCCACTTTCATTCCCATAGAAACGAAAGCAACACAACCTAGCATGGTTTATACAGACGTCTGACCATATCTTAAATGTTACTGTGTCATCTTACTAGCATCAAATCTTTTTGCAGTTCTAATTGTAATATGAGTATGACACTTTCTCGTGGTTTTAGGGCCGAGCAAGAGAGGCTGGTGAAATAAACAAAAGCTTGCTCACTTTAGGACGTGTCATTACAGCATTGGTTGAGCACCTTGGACATGTTCCGTACAGGTAGAGGCATTGATCGTTCAGGTACCCTTCATTTATATATGAAGAATGATCTTTCTGACCTTGACTGCAAACTTTCTTGCCTTCCAGGGATAGTAAACTCACCAGGTTGCTCCGTGATTCATTGGGAGGGAGAACTAAAACTTGCATTATAGCTACTGTTTCACCGTCTGTACATTGTCTTGAGGAAACATTGAGTACGCTGGATTATGCACACCGAGCAAAGAGCATAAAAAATAGACCTGAGGTTATTTGGCTTCATTTTCTCTTGTTTACAAAGACAATTGTGTTCATTTTTTGTGATGGTAGATTATGTAAAGCTTAATTATCATGGTAGAGCACTTTGGAATAATTTTTTTCCTCTCCAAGCTGGATAACCATTTAAAAATATTTGCTAGAATGATTTCTTCTAAGATACTAAGCATCATGCACTTCAATATGTGCATGTGAAGTAAGACATGTAGGCACTCGTATAATTTGATTTGGCAGCTACTTTTATGGCAGTTTAGCTATTGCACCAAAACCATAGCATATCAAATATCGTGGAAAATATTTTCTTCATGGAAATAGGCAAAATGTGAAGCAAATATTTCTCACAAAATGATTTAGAGCTGTCATTGCCATCAATTCTAATTCCATAGAATTCCATGCCTTTTCTAGTTCCATAGAATTCCATGCCTTTTCCTTCTACTGATAATGCGTGGTGCACTGGTGTGTCCTCTAACAAAAATTGTTTAATAGTTGCGTGCCATTTATGGCTGTATGCTCATGGAGCATGCAAGTATAGAAATGGAAATGATTCGAATAGTAGGTTGCTAATGGCCCTCGTAAGCATAAGCTAAATTACGGGTGGATCTAATGCCACTATTACTTCCACTTTGCTACCTGGATTAATATCTGCATATGAATATATTGCAGGTAAATCAGAAAATGATGAAATCAACATTAATCAAAGACCTTTATGGAGAAATTGACCGACTAAAAGCAGGTCTGCAGTGAATCCACAGAAATGTCTGTGTAATTCAGAATGGTTACATAATAACTTTAAATATTATCTGCCCCACAGAGGTTTATGCTGCTCGTGAAAAAGTTGGAGTATACATTCCAAAAGAAAGGTATCAGCAGGAGGAAAATGAGAGAAAGGTAACGTTTGGGATGATTTGTACTTTGATTAGTTCTTGAATTTACTTTTCATAAATGCATAGCATCCATAATGCAGTATTAGACCATAACCAGAATTTTAATGCGATTTCAGTTCTACATGCTCTGAAACTGTCCATTATGATTGTAGAAAGTGCCATTGAGACTGTTTCCTTCTATCTTTTTCACTTTTTTTTTTCATATAACACTTAACACACCATGTCTGATAAATTTTTCCTATATTTCCTTTTGAAGGCCATGGCTGATCAAATTGAGCAAATGACTGCTTCATTGGAAACACACCAAAAGGTTTGAGAAGTACTCATTATGCAACAAAGTACTGTTATATCTTTTGTTTGTTTACAATTGATTTTTTTGGTCTTCAGCAAATTAATGATCTGCAAGAAAAGTACAATTCCGAGCTTCAGCATTCTTCTGATCTGAGCAAAAAACTTGAGGCAACAGAGGTAAATTGTATTTTCCAAATTAGTTCTTGCTTTATAATTTTACAATGTGAGGGTTATAACTTTGTACTGTGACAGAAATATCTGGATCATACAAGCAACCTGCTCTCTACAACTAAAGAAGATTTAAAACAGGCCCATTACAATCTTAAAGAAAAAGATTTTATAATCTCTGAGCAGAAAAAAGCAGGTTAAATTCTATACCCCATTTTCCATTCATGCAACACAATTTTTCTCTGTTCTAATATTATTTGAATGTATCCTTGGGCATCAGAAAATGCTTTAGCACATCAAGCTTGTGTTCTGAGATCAGATCTGGAAAAATCAACTTGTGACAATGCTTCACTCTATTCAAAAATAGGTAAACATTTAAGACTTAATTCTGTCATTTTGCTGCCACATTACTCAACATCACCTTTCATTTATAGTTTGATACTAACTGTGTCACACAATGGAACAGCTAGAGGTGATAAACTAAATGCTGCAAATAGGTCGGTGGTGAACTCATTCCAAGCTGACCTTGCTTCCAAGTTGGATATTCTCTCTAATACCCTCGCTGCATCCATTGAACAACAAAATAAACACTTAAAGTCTGTCGAGGATATATGCCAGTCTTGTGTTGATTCCCATGACATGGTAAGGATTACTAATGCATTAGTCTGCATGCCTATTTTGGTCAATAATTTTCTGGTTGTTGGTTGCATATCGTCTATAACTTATTTCTTTTGTTTAAATATTCAAAGGCTACATTGGAAATAAAGAAGAAGGTTCTTGCATCAAAGTCATTATATATGTCACACATGGAAGCCTTTCAAAATGTTGTGCTTCTACACAAAGCAAACACAAATTCTACATTGGAGGATATATCATCCTTATCTGCTGCAAGCTGTTGCAGTCTAGATCAGGCAAGTAATGTGCCTACTGATTCAGCCATTACCGAATATGATGCTGTTGTCTGTGTCTACCCTCTGCTACAATTATTCTCATGGCAATACCTTGCTCACAGCTTCTAGCCTGTGTCGAGGGAGAAGCTCAAAAGATATTTAGTGATATCCAGAACCTGTTAGCTGATCACCGAAGCGAAATGTCACACTTCACTAAAGAATTGCACAACGTAAGTTCCTTAATCTGATTGTTTGCCACATCATACTTCCAGCATGTCTTAATCTATGATCTGCTCAAAATTGAATTTTGCTTCTGTTGCTGTGCAGAGTTTTCGCATTAGTTTGGATAGAACGAAAGACATGTCTACATTCATTCTTGGCCTCTTTGAGAAGTATGTGGAGGAAACATCTAGGTTGCAGAATCACTCGAATCATACTCATGAAGCACAGGTCAAAAGCCTGGAAGATTTCCAGAAGGCTTATATGGTGATTAACCCCCCCCCTTTTGTTGTATTCACTGGCAAATTTGATTGGTTTATCTAATATCATCACTTCTTGCAGGAGCAATCAAAATCAGAAGAACAAAAACTGTTGGCGAACATCACCAGTTTGGTGTCTGAACACATTATCCGACAAAGGGAGCTGGTGCGTGCATGCATTCATGATATTGTCTGGCACAATTTAGTTCCATTCAGTGGCTGTCAACTGAGAACAGTTGCCAGTGGAGAACTCCGAACATTTCATCCAGTTTTTTAATGCTAATATAAGATATTAAACTTTTGAGTGTGGTCACATATTTAGTTCTTCGTATAGCTTATTTAATAAGATAATTTATCTGGCGTTTGTTTTTTCATTGTGATGACAGAAACCCGATGAATTTTTCCTGCAGGTGGATGATAGATTAAACAACCTTGGTGACGCTGCTCGTGGAAACAAAACATTTATGGATGAGCACACTTCTGCTATGGACGGTGTCACAAAGGACGCCAAAAGAAAATGGGAAACATTTGCAGAGCAGACTGAGAATGATTGTAAAGTTGGCTCCGACTTCTCTGCAGCTAAGCATTGTCGCATGGAAACTATTCTGCAGGAATGGTATGCCACCAAAGTTCATGGATTGTTTTTCCATTGATCGGTCCATTTTAATCACATTGGCTTTCTCTAATTAATGATCTGCACTGGACTTGTCCAGCGCATGCACGGTGGACTCTGCTGCCCAGCGATGGAAAACATCACATGCTGCTGTCAACGATATGTGCAGAAAACAAATAGCTGAAGTTGAAGCGCTTGTGAGGTAAGTATATTTGTTCGATTTACCATCACCTGTGACGCCACACGTCAGGACATACTCATAGCAGAGATCAAATTAGGTGTGAAGGTGCTAGTTATTGCTGGTTTTGTCTGTACAACTAGGTTAGAAAATTCTGGTTTAGCACTTTTCATGCGGGGTTGAACTAAACCAGCTCAAATTAATACAATTATCTTAACAATTGGGCAAGGTAATGCATAATACCAGAACAAAGAGCGTCCCTACTCCGCAGGGCAGTGGCATTTTGCTATAGACGGCAGTACCTGTTTGTTACCAGCATGTTTTTGGGACCTTGGGAGATCTTATAAATAGATTGGCTTTCTTGGAAATCTCAGGAGCGCCATTGAAAACAACGAGCAGCACGACTCAGAGATTGCAGCTTCTCGCGTCGCGGCCGAAGCGCAGGCGAGCAACAGCAGCAAGGACATATTCCAGGACGTCGACAGTAATCTCCTAGAGCTCATCCCCTTCCAATTGCTCACCAACACCGAGCTCCCTCGCTAATCTCTGCTTCCTTCTTCAGGCCTACTGAACGACGCACGGAGTTCGTCCTCCATGGTGGTCTCCACGGTGGAGGCCCATCTGGCGGAGATACAGCAGCTGCAAGAGCAGCACTCTAGCCAGGCTGCAGGCATCAACACGCACGCGGACCAGGCGTTCCAGAGCAGATACAAGGTATGTATTGAGACAAGAACCTTGTCAAGAACTCGGCAAATCTCTCCGAACAATGGCGCATTTGCCATGAACGAATGGTGCTGTGCAGGACTACGAGCCGACCGGCGAGACGCCGGCGAGGTGCGAGCCGGACGTGCCGAGCAAGGTGTCGATCGAGTCGCTGCGGGCGATGCCGATGGAGTCCCTGGCGGACGAGTTCCGCGAGAACCACCCCTACGAGTCCAGCAAGGAACCCAAGCCGTCGCTCATCCCTCGCTCGCCGCTCGCCACGCTCAACTGATGCCTCTCAATGGGGATGTGGATGTTTAATGTGTTCATCAAATGGTTGCTGGCTTTGGTGCCTGCGCTTGTTCTTGTTGTATGCTAGCCAGGGCTTGCCATACATTTCTGGGGTGCAAGCTGCCTTAGCTTAGCTTCCCCTAACTGAGGTGTCATATTTGATTTGATTTTTTTTTTATGCTTTGCCATTATGTGTAGCATTTCGTTTGTTGTGGAGCAGAAGAAACTTGAGACAAATCATTTGGGTGATGTGAGGAAAATGCTGCCATTGGATTGGAACTGGAAATCTTTGCACGAGTAGAGAATGACAATGCTGTGCTTGAGGGATCAGGCCAGGTAGAGCTGCATCTCGGAGCGGTTGTTCTGCTCGATGATGTCGAGGAAGACGGGGTCGACGACGATGTGGCTGTCGATGCGGACGGAGAAGCGGCGCGACCAGAGGAGCACGGCGGCGTCGCCGGCGATGTCGACGGCGGCGTCGAGCTCCATGTGGCGGCGCGCGGCGTCGGCGAGGATGGCGCGGGCGTGGTGCGCGAGCTCGACGCCGTCGAGGCGCGCGGGGAGGTGGAGCAGGCGGCACGACGTGGGCGCCTGCTCGCCGGCGTCGAGGCGGGCGGTGCCGAGGTGGGCGCCGCCGTAGAGGATGGAGACGGTGGAGGCGCCGTAGCGCACGGGCACGACGTTGGGGTTTGTGGCGTGGACGGTGAGGGTGAGGCCGATGTCCAGCGCCGCCGGCGCCCGGAAGTGGAAGGTGGAGAGGCTGATGGAGATGATCTCCAGGCTCGGGTCCCGCGGCCGGCACAGCGCCACCGCCCCAGCCACCGCCGTCACGGCGGCGCCGGCGAGGGCCGAGCCCCAGCTCCAGCTGCGCCGCGACGCCCGCGACTCCGGGGAAGATGAGCTATCCATGGAGAATTGGAAGTGGGAGTGAGTGGGGTGCACTGGGCTTCTTGGTCTTCTTGCTACCACTATTTGGCTCGATTAGGTTTTGGATCTGCTTCTCTGCCAAAAAGCTCGACTGCTCGAGCATGTGAAATGGTGAATGTTTACGCGGAAAAAAAAAAGGGGCTACGATCCTCCCCACCCCTCCCTGCCCCCGACGGGATCCCTCCCCCTCCCCCTCCCTCCCTCGCGCCCCCCCAACGGCGCCGCCGCCGTCGACCGCTCCGCCGAGCCAACCTTCCACCGTCGCCGCCAGATTCACCGTCAAGAGTGCTCCGCACGCCTCCACTACCTTCCCCGCCGCCTCCACCACCACCTCGGCCTCTCCGCCCTCCTGTCCTCGCCGCCGTGCCACCCCGCCCACCCTAACAAACAGGGACGGTGCGGTCCCCTCGCCGTTGCTGGCCCAGCTGCCTTTGCTCCCTCCCCCGGCTCCGGTGGCGCCGCTGCCCTCACCCAACCTCCCTCTAAACCCCGAGGACACAAAAATCCCCAACCCAAACCCCTCGAACCCTAACCCGAACACCGACGGCGACAGCCAGATCGATGGCGGCGAGGTCGACGATGGCGACGGCGAGGTCAACTCCTCCTTCCTCCTCTGCACAGCGCGCACGGGGAGGGGGTGCTGGGCACAGGATGCCACGTGGCGCGCAGGGACCGATCCCGTTCGGATCCCGCCCGGACGGGATCCTGTAGAGAAGAATGTCCTAAAAAAAGAAAGAGCCCAAGATCTCAATGATCTGATTACGGGCACAGCAGGAAAAAGAAAATACCGCCTTTTATTGATCTTTATTTATTCATTCATCCCTCTTTCTTCTAACTTCCTCCGCTTCAGAGTTCTACCTCAGAACGAAGAATAGTATGATTTACATCATGCTTTTCTGCATCAACCCGCTCATTTTCTTGAGCCTTTTTTTTCATTCTTCTAACAGCTCAGCTTCACTCTCTCTCAGAAAGCAGAAGTTTAAATTACATTATGTCGACGTTGGAACCACCTTCCCCCGTAAAGAATACAATCTAGCACAATGAAAATACATACATATCAACACTTCACACATGGCATATTATGAGGCCAAGGTGCTCTCAAGCGACAGCATATGTTGCCCTCAGGTACTCTATGATATCGGCGCTTTCAAACATCTTGACCCCAGTGTTAGGATCTTCAATATAAGGCGCCTGTCAACAAGGCAATATGTTATACTCGACATTCAAGTGAAGCATTTTTTGCAACGAAAGACATGAGCTGCAAGGCCACAAACCTGGAAAAGACCATATTTCTTGAAAAATTCCTGTCGCTTGGGGCTGCCACGTGCACAGCTGCAGCAACAAATTTTGTTTTTTCTGTTATGGTGTTGTGTGATGCTAAATAGATGTGTGCCATCAACAAGATGATGTTCTACATGTGCAGCTGAGGTGAACATTTAGCTTCTATACTAGCGATACTACATCAATTATACAAGTGTGCCTGATTGCCATTTGCCAGGGTCTATTTTGATCATGAGAATTCACTGAAGCCAGCTAAATGCTCACTTTGTTACTTATGATGGCATAACGAGATACATATTTAATTGGGCGCAAGTTTTAAGCATTTAAATACCTGTGTAGCAAGTGTGGCAATTCCAATTCAACAAGAGCCTCTCGAACTATCTTACAGAATGGAGATCCCTGGTAAGAATACATATACAGTAAGATTCCATAAATATTAGTACAGCCCAACAAATAACAAGTCATAACTTTAACTATACGAATAAACAGAAGCAGTGTGAATTCTGACCTCATACGCCCATATTTCTATTGGTTGGGGTGGAACCTTCGAAGGGGTATATGAAGAGCCCTGCACACAATAATAGGTCAGCTCTGCACATGATCAGAGCAAAAAATTTTGGGGTAAAAGCATGTTCAAACAAAACTAAATATAATAGGATTACGACCAATAGACAAACTTATATAGTTATATGTATTTATTGAGAAATGTACCTTCCCCCTGCGTCCACTCATAGCCAGCCCTGCTGTTATTGTCTAAAAAAGAAAGAACACAGCATTATACAAACCAGCTATATTTTTTTTGAGCAAAAAGTCATGATTTTTTTTACAGACAGAAAACTCAAGCCCATACATGAAAGAAGAATCACGTAAAATGCAAATTCGAAATATATCTAAATAAAGGTAAAGGAAATAAACAAAGCATATAATTGTGGACCATTGGATAGTAACTTACTGTTAATAGACCAAGCGATAACATAATCGGAACAGTTCCATCACCTGAAAGATAATAAAAGTGAAGGATACTAATATGAACATTTTAAGACATGGAGGATGGAATGCATGCTAAAATGAACCATGAAATACACACCATAATTCTTGGCCAAGTATCTTATGATGTCATCTGACTCATACATGGAAACCCCGGTATTTGGATCAACCTGCAACAAACAAGTCATGCTATAGGAAGAAAAAAAGGAAATATATTTTGCTTTTTTCATTGAATAACAATTTTCCCCCAACCAGGGCGGAACATCCCTGTGTTCCACTAATGGAAAACAACAGCCGCCACAATAGACACTACATCGATATGAAAAAACCATCTTGCAGGGAATTAAGTCCAAAAATATGAATATTAGGTATTGTTGACTCTGCCTTGATCATGCTTGTTTGTCAATATATAATTGAAAAATCACTTTTGGCATATATTTAAAAGTTGGGAAGATAGAAATCAAAATTTTAGGTGTCATGTAAGAAACCACATAATGACAGAATTAGTGACGATGTGTTGCATACCATGTAAGGAAATTGTTTCTTTCCACCCATTTCTATAGCTTTTGGACGGAAAGTTGGTCCGTTTTTAGGACATGGGTAGAACAAAACATCTAGGTCCAAGATGGATACCATCTCCCTGACCTGCAAATTTTACATGGTGAGTACAAACACCTGAGTTGTTTATACATTAAGGACGATAGCTTTCAAATGCAGCTAAAAAACTGTATGCACCTTTCGACAAAACGGACATCTGGCCACAATGCAGCAACATTTGAAGGAAAAAAAATAAGTTAGCATTAGTATTTATCGGAAAATCTCTGGGATCATAGAATAATTAGGTGAACTAGCAGTTCAATTAAGTATGTACCCTTCAAACTCATATAACTCAATTGGCTTTTCTGGTCGAGGGCACTGCTGTATCTTTGATGACTCCTTGACCTTCCGACCTAAAACAAAGAAACACATGTAGTCATCTACTAGTTTAAACTAAAATTGTATTCTTGTAGTGTTCCCGATGGCATCTAGCTAAGCCCTCTAAATGGGAAAAAGTATTACAGATATTCACCTTGAAAATCCAAAGAGTATTGATCAGGGGTTATTTCATCAGGAGAAACAAGTGACACTGAGTACCTGCAGATATATTGAAGTCATGCAAAACATGTAGTAAAATTAAATTGCAATGCACATGGAGGAGAAGATGGAATTCAGACATGCGTAGGGTAGAGAGTAACCTTCAAAGTAAACCACACATGGTAAGCTATGACATCACTACTTGTTTGTGGGTAAAGCACGTAGTTTGGACATATATATACACAGCAAGGATGTAATTGCCATTTTAGTAGAGAGATGGAGTACACATATATTCCAATTCAATTGGGAGCTGTTTAAATTAGTGGGTGGACATGTGAAACTAGATTGAAGGAGGTTACACTGGGCCTTGTCTTGCGATAAATGCTCCAATCGGATGAGGACTTTGATGCGTGAGGAGGAGGATGAGGGGTGAAGGGGAGTGCGTACCCTAGGACGAAGACGCCGGTGCCGAGGCGGAAAGGAAGGGCGAGGGACGCGCTGGCGATGTTGTCGGATTGGCCGGGCTTGACCTCGAAGCGCTTGGGCTCCGGCGGCTTGAAGCCGGGAGGCGCGGCGAAGGACTCTGCCGGCTTGTCAGTGGTGGAGGTGGAGGCGGCGGTGTCGTCGAGCTGCGCGGCCACCCTGAACCTGAGGCCGGCAGCCAGTGCGCGGGTCCGAAGAGCGGGGGCGGCGCGCAAGGAGAGGAGAGGCGGGAGGTGGAGCGCGGCTGCGGCGGGCGGAGCCATGGTGGATTGGGTTCGTCCTCCGCTCCGGCGCCTCCACTGGATTGGTAGTATGGAGTATGGAGAAGAAAAATATCAGTGGCAAGTCGCGCTCAGCTCTCGCTGAACAGTGAACACTCCCATTCAGCCACAGGAGCACAGGGGACACACACACACAGACGCCAAATCGCACGTGCGCATGCACCAAGCTATCTCCGAAAAAAAAAAATTTAACCTTTTTTAAATAAATAATTTAAAATTAATCCTCGCCAAAAAGTATTTGCAGATCTGACCCCTTTGGCCGCGCCAACGCATCTAGCGCGGCTCTTTGCCTCTGTCGCGCCAAGTCAAACGGCGCGGCAAACAAAACATTACATCATTTGGCTTATACAAAAATAACAAATTTTCATTTAATTTAATTTAATTTAATTAAATCTGAAACAAACAAGGCCCTGAATGGGATAGACTTTACTCATATGACATCGGACACGAAAATTTCTGACCATAGTGTCATTTTTTCTATTTTTTTCAAATATGCCATTTCCTCCGTTTCAAAATATAAAGCTTGCATGTATTCAGAAAGTTAACATTTATAATATTTAACTAATAACTAAGCTAAAAATATATATGTTTAGTGTTATTCATGTGATATAGTTGGATTTATATTCGAAAGTACTTTCATATGATGTTAATTTTATAGTTATTGATAAATATATTGTGGGAGTAAAAAATAGTCAAAATTCTGCATTAAAAACCATGCTAAAAACTTATTATGCCTTATATTTTGAAGAGTAAATTACACTGTAGCCCCCGGAAGTTGGCACCAAGTTTTACTTAGCCCCCGGAAGTTGTAAATTACTCTGCCGGCCCCTCGAAGTTGGCACCGTTTGCACCACAGGCCCTGGACCGTTATATCCCCGTTATATGATAACGTGGCGCTGACGTGGCATTAAAAAGCAGGAAAAAAATTAAGAATAACCTAAAAAATTCAAAAAATCATTAAAAAATAAAAAAAACTCAGAAAAATCATTAAAAAAATCCGAAATGTCATAAAAAATTCTGAAAAATCATAAAGAAATCATAAAAAACTCAGAAAAATAATTAAAAATTCGAAAAAACCATTAAAAAATCAGAGACATCATAAAAAATTTAGAAAATCATATAAAACTCAGAAAAATAATCCTAACAAATTCCAAAAAATATTTAAAAAAACAGAAAAATGGTAAAAAAGCTCAGAAAAATCAGAAAAAATTCAGAAAAATCATAAAAAATTCAGAGACATCATATAAAACTCAGAAAAATTATAAAAAATCAGAAAATCATATAAAACTCAGAAAAATAATAATAAAAATTCAGAAAATCATAAAAAAACTCAGAAAAATCATAAACAATTCAGAAAAATCATAAAAAAATTCCGAAACATCATAAAAAATCAGAAAAATCATAAACATGTCGCATCATGGTTATCCGCATCCTAACAGCAACATTGCGCTTTATACCTTCTGCATCGATCAAGAGAGGCCGTGCAAGTAGGCTGGTCCCAAAGTTGATCTGTCCTGTAAGGCTCTAATGCATGCATGGTCCTCCTGTACCTAGCTAGCGTAGGTGGCTACCACGTTTAAACGGAGCAAACTAGGACACGTACTTACGACATAGCAGACTAGCAGTACACGCATGCATGGCATGCCGTATATAGTAGGTGCTGAAGCCAACCAAACGGAGGCTCACGCGCGCCCTGTGAAGATACTTGGGCAAGTATGAATGTACAGTTCGTATGTAGGGATCGACTGTTTCGAGTGCTAACATCCATCGATCTCGCCGAATCAAGTGCAATCAGTGCATGCATGTAGCTCGTCAACGCAGGGAGCAGGCGTGTTTGATTATTATTTTTGTTTTTTTGAATTTTTTTATGATTTTCTATTTTTTTATTTTTCTGAATTTTTTATGATTTTATGATTTTTTATTATTTTCTGAGTTTTTTTTAGATTTTTAGATTTTTTTATTATTTTTCTGATTTTTTATGATTTTTCTGAATTTTTATTTTTCTGAGTTTTTTTAATGATTTTTTAATTTTTTAAATTATTTTTCTGAGTTTTATATGATTTTCTGAATTTTTTATTATTTTTCTGAGTTTTTTATGATGTCTCTATATTTTTTTATGATTTTTTTTAATGATTTTTCGGATTTTTTTATGATTTCTATGTTTTTTATGATTTTTTGGAATTTTTTATGATTTTTTGGAATTTTTTTAACTGTTTTTTCGGATTTGTTATAATTTTAAAATGATTTTTCGGAATTTTTATGATTTTTTAAAGATTTTTTGAATTTTTTAGGTTATTCTTAATTTTTTTTCCCTACTTTTTAATGCCACGTCATCATATAACGGGGATATAACGGTCCAGGGCTTGTGGTGCAAACGGTGCCAACTTCGAGGGGCCGGCAGAGTAATTTACAACTTTCAGGGGCTAAGTGAAATTTGGTGCCAACTTCCGAGGGCTACAGTACAATTTACTCTATTTTGAAACGGAGGGAGTATTGAATTATTGGACCTCTGGCACAACCTTGGACCAACCCCTCTTTTGTGGGTGCCGCACCAAGCCGGCGCCACGTCAAGCCGTCGCCGCCTCGGCTTCCTCGCCTCCCGCCGCTTGCCGCCAAGCCTTCGCTTGGCTTTCCCCAGCTGTTCTCCAGCGCTGCCCCTCTTCTACCGCCGCCGCCATGTCGGGCCACCATGCTGCCGTCGACCTCGCCTCCCCGCCATCGCCATCGCCACCGCGTCCACCGCATCGACACCGCGCCGTGCCGGGGCGGAGGTGGTGTGTGTGGGTGGAGCGGAGGTGGAAGACGACGCCAGTGTAAGCGCCGCGGTCGAGGAGGAGGCCTTGGTGGAGCTCGAAGATGGTGGCGACGGCGGAGCTCGAAGACAGCGGCGAGATTGGCGGCATGGCAAACCGTCTCGAGTAGGAGGATAAGAGGAGACAGGGCAGGGGCAAACTAGGCAAACCACTTGGATAAAATAGAGAAAATCAATATTAAACTGAGAAAATTAGATAAAATATTACTGAGATTAGAAATTCACATGCCCGATGTCATACGAGTAAGGCTATCGCACTTAATATCATTTAAAACGAGGCCGTCAAATTGAGTGTCAAACATGTCATTCTCCCCACTAGAGTTTTATATGCACACGAGCAAGGGCTTTGGGTAAACCTGGATTGTCTTATCATGCACACAAGAAGATCAGGAGCATATCCTATAACATAGAAAAAGAAATTGATAGGCCGATGATATGACTTAGGCTAGGCAGTTACAAAAGTGACATATACATATAAGAGCATGCACAACAGCCTCCCCATCAGCTGCTGCGGCTGGCATCAATGCCCGAGCGCAATTGAAAATTCAAACACAGCAGACTGCGCTGGCTGGTGAGCGCGTTGATACCGGTGCTTGATGCAGGCCCTAGTGCACATGCTCTAAGCAAGAAAAATTTTCTAATATCTTAGGTTCTATTCTTTTCAGCTGATCTGAACAGCTAAAGAGGTGAAATGACTGATTTTCGAGAGATTCTTGAGTTAGCCTTGAGATTTGGATCCATTTTGTTTGATTTGTTTTTTAAAGCATTAGGACCCACTTTCGAGATGGCGAAAAATGGACAAAAAACTAAAGTATATATCTTTTCAAAGCATAGATAAGTTGTTAAGTTGTTAATCTGAAAATAACATAGCCTTTTAGACACACGCCTCCGCCTTTACCATTTCGTTGCATGGGAGATTCAGATGGGATATGAGGAATGTACCGACACCCTTAAAAAAATTTTTAAAATAAAGAAGGGTACGTAGTTTTCTATTAAAAAATAAGGGACCGACTACAACGTAGGCGCCTGTGTTTTTGAGTTTCGTGCAGGCGATCCTTTTTTCAGTACGATTGTACATAAATTTCACCGTACAGAAGTACTGAAAGAATAGTATAAAAAAAGTGAAAAAAAACTCTGTAAGCTACCAATCGAGCAAATTAGAGAGGTAGAGAAGAATAGATCGACAGGCCGTCGGAGCAGGCGACGACGACGGCCTCGAGCAGGGCTGCCCGGCGTTTGCGAGCACTTAGCCGTGCACAGCGCAGCGTTTTGCCGAGAAAGAGAGCAGTGGCGTCGGCGGCGAGCGCGCGACGTCAACGGCGAGCGCGTGGCAGCAGCGTCGCGGCGTCTCCTGCGCGAGCCCGTGAATGCAGGCGCCAGCGGGGAAGCATAACCGAAAAAATAAATAACCTAATGAGTAAATTTCACCAGCAGTCCTTGAACTTGTCCCGAGTTCTCATCTAGGTCGGGAGCTGAGAATTCAATTTCAAAGTTTAGGGGATTTCGTGCAACTTGTTACAAGTTCCGGGAGCTACAGTGCAATTTTCTCTATTCCATAACATAGAAATTGATAGGCTGATGATATGACTTAGGCTAGACAGATACAAAAGAGTGACATATATATAAGAGCATGCACAATAGCCTCCTCATCAGCTGATGCGGCTGGCATCAACGCCCGCGCGCGCAGCGGAAAATTCAAATGCGCCAGACTACGCGGGCTGGCGAGCGCGCTGATACCGACGCATGATGCAGGCCTTGCTGCACATGCTCTAAGCAAGAAAATTTTTCTAATATCTTAGGTTCTATTCTTTTGGGTTGATCTAAACAGCTGAACATATAAAAATGACCGATTTTCGAGAGATTCTCGAGCTAGTCTTGAGATTTGGATCCATTCTGTTTGATTTGTTTTTTAAAGCGTTAGGACCCACTTTCAAGACGGCGAAAAATGGACTAAAAACTAAAGTATATATCTTTTCAAAGCATAGATAAGTTGTTAAGTTGTTAATCTGAAAATAACAGAGCCTTTTAGACACACGACTCCGCCTTTAACATTTCGTTGCATGGGAGATTCATATCCGCTAATTTTTTTAAAAAAATAAAAAGGGTACGTAGTTTTCTATTAAAAAATAAATAACCTAATTAAATCTTTGAAGGGTAGGTCAAAAGATTGGTGCTAAGTGCAGTGGGTGGATGCACAAATCTTTTGTAAGGTGAAGAGGTGACGGGCTTGATTGAACCCCTGGTATGGATCTTTTGGTTTTTTTTCCTTCCATTTTATATAGAACCGGCTGACTTTTTGTCGTTTTTTTCCTCCATCCTTCCCATAGGAACAGAAAAGACGATGCAGATGCGGTGATTTGCCAGTTTTTTTAATCTAAACTGTTATAATTTGATAACTATAATCGATATAAATTTTTTTAATATTTCAGAATTAGCGTGATGGCTCGGAGACAGAGCAGATGGACAGATAAATGGTTTTTTTTATCATTCTCCAGACATTTCTCCGCAACCAGCCGACCAACAAAGAAACATCCTTCTCAGAAAGCACGTCAAATCTGTTGTTGAACAAGACTTCCACCGCAATCCGGCAAACCAGAATGATGGGAGTCATCTTCTCGATTGGGATGTGACTGCATCGTCGTTCCAAACGAAACCGGCTAGCCAGCAAGAACAAGAAGCAGAGTTAGGCAGAACAAATTAGGTTGGTTTGAGTTGAGCAATACCAACAATACAACAAGAAAGTCGAGTACAAATCAGCGTGACGAGTGACGAGTCGACGGCACACGCAGAGAAGCACAAGACGCAACGCTGTTCTGGGGAAAGCTTAGCCGTGTTGCCCTTCAACGCCGCCGCCATCTCCTCTCCTCTCCGTGTTGAACTTGAAACTATGGAGTGATTGCTTGCCGGAGCCATGGAAGAAGCCAAGAAGATGCGGCCTAGCTTACGTCATCTCGTCGTCCTCCTCCCTCCTCAATCCAACCCAATAAGCAGAAGCAGAGCACGTCCATCCTATATAAACAGGGTAGCCCTGCACGGCAATCGGATTAGCTAACCACCCATCAGCATCAGCATCAGCATCAGCATCAGCTTCGCGACAGAGACCTCGCCTCCCTCCCTACTCCCGGACGGAGGCCATGGCCGGCTACGACCGCTACGGCCACGGCCACGGCGCCTCGTCGCCGTACGGCTACAGCCAGGGCGGCGGCTATGGCTCCTCCCCCTCCTCCGCCTCCTCGCCGTACGGATACGGCCGGGGCGGCGGCTACGGCTCGTCGCCCTCCTCCGCCTCCTCGCCGTACGGATACGGCCGGGGCGGCGGCGGCTATGGCTCGTCGCCCTACCCGCCGCCGATGGGGGGCTTCGGAGGGGGCGCAGTCGCCGCCGCGTTCCCGGCGGGGACGCACCCGGAGGTGGAGCGCGCGTTCCGGGCCGTCGACCGCGACGGCAGCGGCGCCATCGACGAGCGCGAGCTGCAGGACGCGCTCTCCTCCGCCTACCACCGCTTCAGCATCCGCACCGTCCGCCTCCTCGTCTTCCTCTTCACCAACCCTGCCTCGCCCTCGCCGTCCCGCATGGGTAACCACCAACATCTGCCATGATTCCACCCTGGGATGCTTGCCCCCCTTCTTCTCATCAAGATTTTGCTTCTGCTCAATTGTCACTAGTGTCTCCATCTTTCTTCGTTGCTCCAGTGATTGGTGTCGTAATCTGTACAACAAACAAATATTCTTCCCCTTTGTTTGCTTGCTGATTGTTAACCCATCATAACCCTATACCATTTTTTTAAAACCCTTTCTGATCCAACTTAGTTTTGAACTAGATACCCTTAGCGACCCAACACTAGTATTAATCTAATTCATTCTTGTTTAGCTTCAAAATTCGTTCAATTTCAGCTGTTCCTTTCAGAGCAATTGGATGGAAGATATGGCTTAGTAAAGTTGATAGAATAGCAAAAGTTGGCATCTGAAACGGTACATCACTAGATGCCCGTAGGATTATCCTAGCACAAGTGCAAAGATGAAAGCAACATGCATTACTTCCCCTTCCTTTCATTTCTTAGCGGGAGATGGTGATGATTGCTTCTCTTTTGTGTTATGATCCTTAATGCACCTTAGTATCAGTTCGTTCGCTTTCTCCAGGAGCTGTAACAATTCGGTTATTCAAATGTCTTTGTGTATTTGTTTTCCTCAAAGCAGTCCTTGCATTTTAGTTGTCAAAATGACATGTACGTGCTGCTGATTTCTTGCTGTACCCACAATGACATGTACGTGCTGCTGATTTCTTGCTGTCTCCATGCCACAGGCCCAGCAGAGTTCGTATCACTATGGAATTGCCTTGGACAGTGGCGGGTGAGTGCTACCCATTTGCTTCCTGTAATTTAATTTAGAAACACAGGGCAAAAATACTAGATTTTCATTGTGGCATCTCTTTAGTTTCAATAATACTTTGCATGCCTTTTTCCTTGATATGCTTGCAACTAGTTCACTAAATTATACATGCATTTCGTTGTAGAAGGATGTCCTCGATATTGTAAGTGGATCATTAATAAATTAGAGAAAAGAAACAATGCTAGTGGAGAGTGGAGACCCTGTCTCTTGATATGAAATAGCTGACTCCAGTTATGTTATTGATGTGTTGCCCATCTGTCTAGAATTTAACTAATTGGGGATTCGTATGATTGGGGGAAGTCAAAATGGAAAATTTGCCTACAGTATTGCATTGGTCAATATATGCCATACGACCTGTTGTTCCTCCTTCCATCTACCTGCCTTGATCAAAGATCATCTCTTGGGGCTTATTTCTGTTCTTAATGGCATCATCTAGGGCATTTTCGACAGATACGATAGGGACCGTAGTGGGAAAATCGACTCCGATGAGCTGAGAGAAGCTCTTCGCAGTCTTGGATATGCAGTTCCACCTTCTGTCATTGAGGTTCTTATAGCCAACTACAACAATGGCGTGTCTCGCCGTGGTGCCCTAGACTTTGACAACTTCGTAGAGTGAGTAAACTTGTTCCTGATAGTCTCAATATACCTATCTCTTATTGTGAACAGTTGGTACTTACTAAGGTTGCATTCCTCTTTCTGATTTTGGTTTTGCAGGTGTGGGATGATCGTTAAGGTATGTTAGCTTCCTTGCATACCACAACCTATGAAGTGAATTGAATCATGCAGTGAAGGTGCTGAATTTTAAGTAGTCGTTACCGATAAATTTTTCATTCCTTGTAGGGTTTAACGGAAAAATTCAAGGAGAAGGATACACGTTATAGCGGCTCGGCAACTCTTACATATGACGGGTTCCTGTCCATGGTCATTCCCTTCATCGTCCCATAGCTTCTGGATGTGTGGCCATCTGTAGAGTGCTGTATATTTGTACAGCTTTCGACTTGTATGTTGATAGGCACCTCTGAATTGTTTTTTTCTCTCCATAAGATTGTGGAAATGAGATTAGCTCCAGCCACGTTGTTTTCTTAATTCATAAGCTTGTGCTGATAAAATTGGCGGGGTGTGTATCCTGTAATAATGTATAGACATGTTGGTTTCCGCTTGTAGTTTGATGGTGCTTGTGATCGCTGTTTCATTCCCTATACTTCCAGTTGAACCGAAACAGCAACCATCCTATATAAAGAACCCAACAAGCAGAGCACATCAATCCTATACGGGGCGAGACGGCAGATGCACATCTGCGTTTGCTCGGAGAAGAACACGAACGAAGGGAGAGTCCGACCCGAATTGCTAAATATAAAAACTTGACAAGGTACAGAAACTGCACTCAAAATATAAAAATGGAACTAAATAGCCAGAATGGGCTCTTAGGAATGTTTTTGATCTTTTGCCACGAACAGGGAATTTAGAGATGCAGTGATTAGGCCACGGTTGAAATCCTACAAGTAATTGTAGTACTATGTCCTCTTCTTTGGATTCAAACAATAACACTCCGGTCACACTTGACAATCACATGATTCTAACACGTTGAACAGGGTCAATGTTTCAAGTGGCGTGATTGATGCCATGCGAAACAATGGCATCAACAGAGTGGACATTTCTCTCTACTCAGATTTTTCGGGAACAATCACAGGCTTTCCTTGGTAGCTTACATAAAAAATTAAAACATCAATGGCCTTTCGCTGCGTAAACTAGTTTATGAATCGGAACAACCATCC
This sequence comes from Raddia distichophylla, assembly GCA_005191435.1. Taxonomy (NCBI): domain Eukaryota; kingdom Viridiplantae; phylum Streptophyta; class Magnoliopsida; order Poales; family Poaceae; genus Raddia; species Raddia distichophylla. The sequence continues at coordinate 1,637,034 of SPJY01009385.1, read as the reverse complement.
GAGTCAGAGTACAGTTCAAATGGTTTCCTTCAAGCAGTGGAAGATCATTTTCATCAGAATTTGGTTCCTCAACTTGGAGTGTTGCTCCTTCTTGTGTTTCTGCCTCCAATCCTTACTTAGGAGTTGGCTTGAAAATAGCCGGCCTCATATTAGAAAGGCATCCCTGTTTCATCTAATATAAACCAAAACAATTATTCCAATGCTCGACTGCTCACAGCCTCATACAGAAGTGCACACAACAAACTCAATGGTTTAAAGAGCACATGACAGAACTAGGAGGACCGTAGTTTAAAGTGCGGTTTAATGTGCGTTCCATTGGCAATGACGGCACCCAAAGCCAATGCCACTAGCATGTGGCACCACACCACGAATATGCAAATGCCAGAGAAAAAGCAGTAGATGTCTAGATCACTTTCTAAGCTTGGAATGTACTCAGCAAGTAGACAAAAAAAACAAAAAATTAATGTTCATTGCCATGTAGAGTTTTCATCACTGATCCTCAGTAGGGGTGCACATAAAAATTCCGATACCAAACCAAAAAATCTGGTATTTGGTGTTCAGCACGGTTTCTTAGGGACTCATTTCCTTTCAATGGGCATAGGTGACTGGAACTAATTCTACCTGCATGGACCTGATTCTACCTTGAGAGCGCTTCCCTCTTTTCTGATTTCTCCTCATTCTAAACCGACCACCATTTCTAGCGGTTCATACCAGCTAGGTAGATTTCGTACTAATTCTGATAAAACTTTGACGCATGATCCAGATTAGGTTCTTGAAAATAAACTGACAAAAGTACTTGTAAATACCTGTTAACAGCAAGGTACTTGTAAACAAAAAAAGATATCTGTGCAAAACCCGGCTAAAACAATAAGCTATCGTGGGTGACAAACTGATACATACGGAATAAAAGGCATGATCCTGCAAAAAAAATAGCATGGCCGTAAAACCATAATAACAAAAAGGCTATTGCATAATCCATTGTGCATTCCTCTGACAAGTTTTGTTGAAGAAAACAACACAAAATCACAAAATACTTCTCTGATATTCAGCTTGGGAAAAAACAAAATTGACCTCGGTGCAACAGATCTAATTTAAGGACAAGCTCGGTCAATATAGATGGAGCGCACTAACTTAGAACACCCTGTATGGTTTCCCCATGGTGGTCTTGATGTAGAGCGACCTCACCTGCAAACACAAACCACAAGTGTAAATTTCAATGGACATATAAAACCACCAACTATATAACTAAATAACAAGGTTGCATAAGGATCAGAACATGGCTCACATTCTGCCAATTCTTTTTCAAAAGGGACACAAGAAAGTTGACGCTCATCTGGATGTTTTGCTGGATCTGCTTCTCCTCCATCGACAAGTTACCCACAGCAACACCCATGCAAAGAACCTTCTTCAGCTGGAACTTCACGGTAGCTTTCGTCTCATTGACCTTGGATTCAAGAGACTCCTGATGAGTAACCAATGTAGGGAACTTGCCTGCATTGCCAACAACATAATTCAATCAGCAGGGCAGTTGTATCTATATCTATGCTTGATCTTGAGACAATAAACAATAATGAAAGATCCTACACAGGATTATATATATACCAAAGAGACCTAAAGCAATTTTAAGGAAACAAAAAAAGACCTTGCAACAAGTCCATGATAGATTGACTAACGTTGCAATATGTAGTTGGAACTTGGAAGGAATAGCTCTAAACTTCCAATGTGAGTGGCAGAAGAATGAAATAACTAGATCACAAATTGAGCTTTGTTATTTGGTATGCAAAACAAACATAACAGTACAAGAAAAACTAGCATGCAATAAAATGTAGTACTTGCCTGCCTTGTTGAGACCAGGACCAAGAAGACGGGGAATCTGTTTTATGATGGCCTCTGATGCCAGGAAAGCATGGTACTTCTTGGCTAGCTTCTTAACAAGTTTCTTGTTCTTGTTCATTTTCTTAAGGGCTTCAACATCCATGTAGTCCATCCCAATCTTCACAGCCTACGCAAAAATAAAGCACAATATCTTATCAGGAAATCACCAATGCAAAACACTTATCAACAGTACAAAATTGAACAATTTTAAATTGAACAATTTTAAATTTTCTGTAAAAAGTGAAATTACATGTCACATGAGTGGTATAGAACAGATGTAATGAAAATAGCATTCTGCTCTCTCTGTTCCAAATTGTAGTTCACTGTTGACTTTTGGGTATTCTATTTGACCATTCGTCTTGTTCAAAAAATATATGTAAATATTATTTATTTTGTTGTGATTTGTTTTATCATTAAACATACTTTAAGCATGCCTTATATTTTTGCATGTTTGCCCTAATTTTTTGAATAAGATGAATGGTCAAAAGACGTGTTCAAAAGTCAACAGTGAACTACAATTTGAAACAGAGGGAGTATCAGCTATCAGGTAACAGTCTACTATCAGGTAAGGTGTAGCCACAACTCAGAACTAAAATTCAAAACACACAAGTTGTTTCAATGAACTACTGTAAGTACATAAAGTCATAAACCATATACCGCTAAAGTATGAATTACACAAAATAGCTATGGCATATCTAACCTCCTCCACATGCTGGGCATCACCAAGCATGCACACCTTCATCTTAGGGCGGGGGATATGGGGCAGCTTAACAGAGCCACTGAAACGCTTGTCCTTCTGTGGGTCATAGTTCTTCAAACCAATCTGAAGCTCGATGGTCTCAGTGAACTTCCTTTTCTTATCCTTGGCCTCGGTAGAAATCTTAGAGATACCTTCCTTGAGTTGATCAGTTGACAACTTACTGCAATGGATTAGATAAGTTAATCACAAAGAGTTCATACTAACAATAGCAAATCGTCAATCTGACCAGCTGTGCACTACTGCACTCTTCTAGAATGATTTAGCATTACATTACATCTTTTAAGTGAGATCATTCTATGACAACCCAGTGTAAACTAAAAATTAAAAACACTGACCTACGAGTAAATTACTCGATTGTGCTTACTGTTTAACACTACAACCAATGGAACCCTCTGCATCTCCAGAAAGAAGAAAGCTCTTGATATATTGGAAATGAACGAGATAACCCTACACACTAGGATCTGAAATTCCATTAACATGTTATCTTGAACACTACCTCATAAACCCTGAAGAAAGAAAAACCACATGCAGGCCATTTCCTAGGTTACAGCACCGTTAAGACAACTAAAACAGCCAGTTTTATCGCAAGAACTCGATCGTATGAACATATCAGACAGAGAGAAGGGTCAGCATCAGTAAGTACCTCATGGTTGCGATCGATCAATCAACTCCCTGCATTGAAAGAAAAGATTCGAAAACAAGAAACAGTTAGATGGGGAGAGATCCGGCGCAAAAGAAACAACGAACCCGCTGAGAATTCGAGCGGAGGAAAATCGAAACGGAGGCAGGAGGGAGAGGGGAGCGGGGGAGGAGGCGGCCGGAGACCTTAGGGCTTGGAGCGCGCGGCGGCGGCGGGAGAGAAGGAGGCGAGACGGAGAAGGAAGATGAAGGTGGCGGCTCCGGTGTTATATCGTCGGTACCTCACCGCGAAAACCCTAGAGCTTCGCTTTGGCTACTCTCAGCCGTTGGATCTCGCTACGGACTCCCTATGATTCTTAGGCCGGGCCGGGGAGATTAAAGAACCATTTTTTAGCCCATTTAGGCCCATCGTTCTGCGCAGGGCCACACACCAGGGAAGCAAAAATGAGGCCTGTATTGGCCCATGGTCCATTACTGTTCTGTTTCTGTGTCTCTCTTTTTTTTGGTTCTTTTTGTATTAAAAAACAAGAAGCTGCCTCCGGAATCCCAAGGTGGCACGCTCTGTGTTTCTTAGAGCATCCCCAGCAGGACCCAGAAATTACTGTAGCTGCAGTAACGCGGGTGAAAAGTTCAAACACAAGCAGAGACACAGGGAGCTGGGAGGGTGAAAAATGCTGTCAAAATTTGAATTGCAAGGGCTTGATACAGCCCCTGTTGTACATGCTCTTATAGTCTTATTATTATCTATCTATTTTATAACTAAAACATAGTTCAATGGAACCAGTACATTAATCCTATAATACTAGAAAATCTCACATTAATCGAAGAGAAAAGAACAAACATCGGTTATTATCGGCCCGAATTATAATTGTTTAGAATAGTCGACATCCACCACCATAATAAAGTAGAAACAATTACAAAGTGTTTTTTTCAAATACGAGGTTAGAAAGGGAGCCTATATTAAATACGAGATCTGCACGAGCGATATATCTCATACTACACGAGCGATGACAAAAGGTTAGCAACTAATCCATTCCATTATTGCAGGAGGAGGAGGAGGAGGAAGGAGCATATGCTTGATCTGCCACCTTGGATCCATAGCAAAAAAGCATATATAGTCGAGCAGTAGCATATGTGCATCTTGGAAATGCAGGCATGTGGCAGATGAGAAGAGAAGATGCCCATCGAAGTGTCCATCCACATGCAACTGTTTTTTTTTTTCTCTCTAACTAATATTTTCGCTGGCCAGTCATCAGATAAGATTAATTGGACGCTACTAGGTACTAGGTACTAGTAGGCACCAATTAAGCGACGGTACGTCGCAGCCTCGCTCTTGTTACAAGCGAGCGGATCGAGTGACGGCGAGGCGACGGCCACAAAGCTTATTAATTACAATACACTTATATATCTATGGCATGCATGCTTCAGGGCTGAATCATATGTACGTAGTTATTTTGCTAATTGATATTGATCAAAGTGTGATTAGTTTGTTTAAGAGGCTGGCAATGGCAGGAGTGGAATGTGAGCAATGCCATGCATGGTCAGTACGTGCAACAGTGGCGTGCCGGGAGCAAACTAATAACTAACATCATTAAACCCAATGTATAATGATGTAGTATTATGGGTGGGTGGTGCATGTGATATGCGAGTGTTTTGGTCCTCTCAGACTCCTCGCAACAAAACATGGCCGGTGGCCAACCCTCCTCCCTGCATACATAACAAGGTCGCCCCCCTGCTCGTAAAAGTCTGACGTGGACGTTGCTATCCCATAACAACTTGCCAATAACAGGGGGTGACTACTTTTTAGAGCATGTTCAACGTTTAGTCTCAACCGTATCTAATCCATCTCTAATGTGTTATGTCAGCTAATTGATAATGCGAAGGATAGAAAGTGTGCATAGATATTTGAACCGTCTTTTAAAAAAGAGTCGACTCTATAAAAGAATTTAAGAAAATTTGTGCGTGAATAAATTATGTATAAAAACGTGCAGCCATCTCTACCATTGTATATGTGTTATTTTTATATTGTTACTAGGTGACATGACAATAGTCAGAAATAATTGCGGTCTCAATCATTATACATGCTCCTAGTAAATAATCAAATAATTTCAGGATGCCCCCAAAGCCTCTACATGGGCATGGGAATTGGAATGCGATGACTCGGCATCCATAATTCCGCACCGCATCGGGAGCCATCCACGTGTCGCGATCTATCCCCTGTGGATCCAGATCGGATGGCCGCTGGCCCCACCCTCCCTAATCACAAACGAGGCCGGTCGCTAATCCGATCCTTAATCACCTTTACAATCCGATGCCGCCTCTATAAACACGCGCCCGCCCGCCGCCTACCTCCATCCTCCTCCACCATAGTGCTCCAGTACTCTCGTTCACACGCCACACGAGTCCCAGAGAGAGAGAGAGAGAGAGAGAGGAGAGGAGAGGGAGGGAGAGCGCGGGCGAGCTCCGCTTCTTCCTCGTCTCGCTCCAGACTGTGGCCGGCCGGCCGGCCGCCGGAGTGCTGCCTCGGCGGCGGCGATTCTTGCGCTGCTTCGACCTCGGCCTCGAGAGGCGGGGATTCTTGATGGGGCTCGACGGGGAGATCCACCGCGACAAGCTCGTCATCGATACGGATCCTGGCATCGGTGATTCCCTCTCTCCCTCACCCCCTCCAATGTTTGCTTCTTTCGGTTCGATTCACCCGGGCCCCAACAGCAATGGAGTTGTGAAGAGAGGCATGGGCAAGCGGGGATTGAGATCCTCTGACTTCACACTCGGTGACTTCGCCCTGACAGGAGGGCCCTCGCACCATGTTTTCCATGCGGGACCTATCCTCGGACTCGCCGGCCACATTGTCATAGACAAAGTCACCGTGACTTCGCTCCCCCCTTTTTTTTTTCTTCCATTAATCTGTTTCATATCTTTCTTGTCATGGAGAAAAAAGCCAAATCACTTTGTCTTAGTAGTACCCAGTTCACTCGCACGTGGTGGGGTTTTGGCGTTTGCAACCCCACCTCCCCGATGAAAACAAAAGGGCCCGCCATCATCTTCTCTAAGTTTGGTAGAAAAGTTGCAATCTTGACTACTGTTGGAGAAGCTAGCAGTCGATGCTAGTAATATTCGTAGCACTGTTACTCGTATCTTTTAACATTTGTATCTTCGAAGCAATGGCTTCAAGTTTCAGACTGAAAAAAAAAGACTTCTTGCAAATTTCATGGGAATCCAAAGTCCAAGCTATATTCGAGTTGTACAGTTAGAGTTCTAATCAAATGATCGACACCTCTAAAACGCTAATGTACATTACTTGCAAATGTTGCACTTGCTTCCAATGTTTAAAGCTTAGTACTAGTAATATATACGATGTAAAGATCATGTCTGGCAATACTGTACTAGTATATTATATCCGACCTGAATGTCCCTTTCAGAAAAAAAGAAGAAGAAGAAGATCTGATCTGTCTTTACTACAATCTAATTCAGTAATTTATATTCTTACTGCCTGTATTCTCTGCAATGTGGCTTCTAGATGATGCTATGACAATCCTAATGGCGTTCAGAGCACCGACAGTGGAAATCATTGGGCTGACAACCATATTCGGCAATGCCAGCACAGAGTATGCGACTCGCAATGCACTATTGCTGGTGAGCATATGAGACAGTTGAATTTTGTTTCTCTTGTTTCTTGCTGTCACTAACAGTTTTGTGCCTTAAAACGACAGTGTGAGAGAGCAGGACATCCAGAGGTTCCTGTAGCAGAGGGTAGCCCTGAGCCTCTTAAGGTAAGTGAGTTGATTCACATTGTGCTCTTACACAGTCCATGCCAACTTTATGGTAGCCTTGAAACTTGATAACTCATGCTTAATTGATGTTAGTCTGCATTTTGTATCATCACTTTAATACGACTCTGAGCGCTGACCTGATTAGCATCCATCAACAGCGTATAGCTAAGGTCAACGTTCAAAAATAAGACTATACTGTCTTTCTAATGTATTGGATGGAAGTACAAGATGCAGTATTTTTTGTTTTAGTGGATGTTAGGTCTTAAGGTTGTAGTTGTTTCTTCTATCTATACCACAGGCAGAATCGTTTATAGTAGTTGATAGCAGGGCATGCTGCATGTGCTTCCACATTTTATATGCTAGACGGAGTTCAGATTAAAGTTCACATTATGATACTACCTAATCTGTATTTCATTTATCTGCATGAGCTGAGAGTGGCATACCCTTTGCATTTAGGGAGGAGAGCCACGTGTTGCCGACTTTGTTCATGGCTCTGATGGTCTTGGGAATTTGTTTCTTCCTGCACCCACCACTAAGAAGGTCATGGAAAATGCTGCTGAGTTCCTGGTTAATACGGTCTCTCAATTTCCTGGAGAGGTCTCTGTACTCGCCTTGGGACCCCTGACAAACATAGCACTGGTATGGTTAGAGTTACATAATATACCTATTTATCATGCTGGTCCTGCTGCGCCAGAGGCTAAGACGCTGCTTGTTATTTATTAGGCCATCAAAAGGGACTCTTCCTTTGCAAGCAAGGTGAAGAAAATAGTTGTATTGGGTGGAGCTTTCTTCGCGGCTGGTAATGTCAACCCTGCAGCTGAAGCAAATGTAATGCTATATGTGTTGCACATTAGAATTCTGCATTACTTTTTTTATATAATGCATATGAATATGCAAACACTGCAAAGGCAGTAAAGCAAGTACTAAACCATGCGTACATAACATTGCAGATATACGGAGATCCAGAAGCAGCTGACATAGTTTTTACTTCAGGAGCAGATATTGATGTGGTGGGCATTAACATAACAACTCAAGTCTGCTTTACAGGTTTGTTCCCTTGATAGTCTTATATGCATAGTTCAAATTGGGAGGGTTAGTTACTAATTCACCACGTGAATTTATTTCTTACAGATGAGGACCTCTTGGGGCTAAAGAACTCAAAAGGGAAGCATGCTCAGTTCTTAGGTGACATGTGCAAGTTCTACAGAGATTGGCACGCCAAGTCTGATGGCTTCCATGGTATACTAAAAGACCCTCTGTTCATATGCTTTCGCTAAAGCTACAATTGAACCTGCATCAATATTTTCAACTGATTGTTGCAAATCTATTTAGGGATTTTCCTCCATGATCCTGTGAGCTTCACCGCCCTAGTTCACCCTGAGTACTTCACATTCAAGAAGGGTGTTGTGAGAGTTGAAACTCAGGGCATTTGCACTGGCCATACTTTGATGGATCAGGGATTAAAAAAGTACGAAGTGAGCTGCATCAGCTTAAAGCACATTAGTATATGACTTAAATATCACAGTGTTTACTGATTGGTCATTCCTGCTATGCTGTGTTGCAGGTGGAATTCAGAGAATCCATGGTCAGGTTACAAACCGATTTCAGTTGCATTGACTGTCGATGTGCCGAAGGTTCTAGCATTCGTGAAGAAGCTGCTTATGGCACCATAATCAATATTGTGGCCATCAAACGTTGTTCTTGCTGTAGGTTCTTGATCAAGGAAGCTTCCTGACCCTCCAACAATAAGAGGTTTATTCTGATTGCTTTGAGTTGTACTGTAATTTATACGGGTAGGTAAGTTTGTCTGGACCAGCAGGCATGGATTCTGATGGTCAAAAGTTTTTTTTTTCTGTTCTTAGAAGAAACCATAGGAGGAAAAGAAGCTTCCTAGTGTAAACATACAATTAATGGAATAAATTCTGCACATGACAGGCAGCACATTGATTCAAACATTTGTGCCAATACGTTTCAAATTTGG
>SPJY01009385.1:1543940-1619989 GCA_005191435.1 Raddia distichophylla | reverse complement strand
TCTTGACTCTTGATTGAAATATTTACAGACTATTTATTTCCTCCCCTTCTTTACTGATACAAGTTGCTACTTGTATGCCTGGGAGTGAAAATCATGCTCGTTTATTCCCAGCGAATCATTTTGTTTGCATGCTCAGTTACTCTAGGTAGCAAATGTGAGTTTGATAAGCGGGATGTCTCTGAGAATTTGAAGTTTTCAGATTTAATCCTATTTATTCCATCAAATTCTCCTTATCAAATATTTTAAACACGTCTACTTCTAGGATTCGAATTTAAAATCTAGCAACCTCATGAATCATGCCCACTAGACCTGATCATCCACTGGGCCGGGCCGGGTTTCGGGCCGGGCTTAGAAAAGCCCTGTCCCGCGGGACCAAGCCCGAGCCTAGCCCGGCCTAACGCTCCGGGCTTTGGTTTCGGGCCCGAACCCAGCCCGAAGCCCGGAAGCCCGGCCCGACCACGGCTTGCTGCACTATTTTCTCAGGCCCAAGCCCGGCCCGATGCACCGGTCCGGCCGGGCCGGGCCGGGCTTTTTTGGGTCGGGCTCGCCGGGCCGGGCCGCCCATGAACAGGTCTAATGCCCACCAAGATATTGAGGCCTTTTTTAGCAACCAAAAGAAAGTGTCTAAAGTCTTCCTCGCTGTTGCATGCTGTCGCAGCCAGCCTCCAGGGGCACGACTCAAGAACATGTCGACACACCTCCTATTGAGCCTTGTTGACCTGCTCACTTATTCCTACTATGTTCTTGCCATCTTCATTAGCTCTTCTGAGTCTTCTCTGGTCATCTGGTGCCATCTTCATTAGCTTCGTTCAAAGTCTGCGGTTCTTTGGGGCGGGCGTTCCCCGACCATAAATTGCTCAGCGTGCAGTTCAGACTCCACGCCATCCCATCTGGCCGCCAAAAGCATTGACAACAGATTCCCTAAAATGATACCTAAAACACCATTGCGAACCTGCTGCGGATGATGGAAATATTGGTAATCAGGGGTGGACCCAAGAAAACAAGGCATTGAGAATGAGAGCAAACAGTGATTTAGAGAAGGGATATAGAGAACGAAATATAAATATTTTGTTGGCGATGCTCTAGGTCCTGATGCTAATGGCCTCATTTGCCAGAAACAATGAGCATGAGGAACTCACTAATGCCGGTGCTGCTGGTACAAGACCAGATCACCGAGCTCCATCCTCAAGAGCAGATCGTGGGTGATTCCGCGTTTTCACGGGCTATAGCCTTAGCGGCGGTGGCGGCGACCGAGCGTCGGGCAAGATGCCCTACACAACACACGCTTGCTGCCGACGACACCGACCTAGGAGACCCATGGATCCATGTAAACTGATCCATTGCGGCCATGGAAAAATTTGGTCCAGCCCAATTACCCATTATTCCTTTTGTGTATGGACCGGATCAATGGGTCGGTTGGTCGGACCGAACCATTCAAATTCCTAGATAGAGGAGCTCGCCGCCACTTAGAAGGTGAAGGAACGACAAAGCGCCGCCACGAGCATCGGCGCGGTGGCGGGCCAAGCCTTGCCGCCGTAGAGGCGGTGATGAGGCAGGTGGCCTCGACTACGGCCGCCCACGGTGTGGTGGTCACGCCAGCGGAGGTCGGCTGGGTTGTGGCCAACGGCAGCCGACTTACGATGGCCAGGTGGCCAGCACCAGCTCGGTGGAGGAGGGCCCTGGCACTGCCGCTAGTCGACAGCATTGCGATTGAGCTCCAGTCTAGTGGTGTGCTGGCTAAGATTGCGACAGGGGTTCTACCGACGCCAGCCCTTGAGTTTTTGATGATCGGCGTTGGCAACAACGCGGGCCCCTCTCCCGGTGAGGTTCGTAATGGCTTCGTCTTCCCCCTTCCTTTTTTTTAAGGAAGGTAAGATGAGAAGGGACAAAGAGAGTACCAGCCCCTTAATCTCCTCTTTCGATAGCATATCCAAGAGCGATAATAAAATTGGAGCCCTATGACTCAGCCGCTCAGCCCCACTCGCTAGGCTAGGGTTTCCATCAACACTTCCCCTTTCCTAGCTTCCCTTGAGCGAACGGGCATGACGACCAGGTTGCGTCGTGCCATCAAGGGAGCGCGGATCTAGATCTAGATGGCAGTGGCAGCGACAACGGCAATGGCTCCTCATCTCACGTCGCCTTCACTTCCCCAACCAGCCAACCCCAAGGCGGCGCCGATCGGTTTCTCCCCTCCATCTCACCTGATTACCTCCTCTCCTCAGCTCGAGGTAGACCGAGGCACCGAAGGGTTGAATCAAATATGGGTTGGGGCCAATATTGGGGATCCCCAACATAGGTTGGGTCGGGTCGGGTGAAGGCAATACCTAACCCGATCAGACCATCTAAACATCTACTACTTATCGTCCTCTCCGTAGGCCTTGTCCTCTCCTCCCTACCACCACTAGATCCGGCATGAGGCTCCTAGCCGATGTGGCTACCAAGCCATGGCCGACGCAAGCTGTCGCCGCAGTGTGGGCAGGAGCCTGATCACGGGAAGTCTGGCCCGACCCGACCAGTGCATCGGGCTGAGCTAGAGCCTCAAGTCGGAGCCCGATAGTCGGCCTGAGCCGGTCCTAGGCCTGAGTTTTTCGCAATTTAAGCTGTGGCTAGACCGGGCCGTCGGGCTCTGAGATGGGCTTCGAGCTGGGCTCTAACCCAATTTTGGAGCCCAACACACCAGGCCGGGCCAGGCTCGGGCCTGGTCCCGCGGGACCAGGCTTTTCCAAGCCCGGCCCGACGTTTGATCAGGAGTAACTATGATCAACCCTCCCAGATCCAACATGCATGCTGGCCATGTCGCCTCACCTCGTACCAGTTCGATTAATGCGATCCAATGGTGCTCATAGATTGGGATTCTAATCCGATGTCCGCTGTCATATATCCCCTGAACTACGCTAGGTATTCTACCCTGCAAAACAAAAAAAAATGTAAATAACCCCTGTGCCAGTTATATCCAGTAAGCAGGGCACATCACATTCGGAAGTATATCCTCCACGAGCTGAGGTAACGGATCCGCAATCATCACATTCACCATGTGGCAGCTCACGAGCAAGTGGCTGGAATTTTTTATTTAAATATATTTTCTAAATTCTGAAATTACAAAAATAATTTTTTGTTTCACAAAATTACAGAAATAGTCATCCTCCACTATTTGAATTGGCGGTTTAAATGACCCGTCATTCAATACGGCGGGAAGGTAATGGGCCGCTCTTTCAATAGGTGGTCGATGACCATTGGATTGGGCGGTACTGACCGCGGTATTGAATAGCGTGAGATTAAAAATCAGTCGTTTGAAATGGCGGTTCATGCGTGCAGGAATGGGCCGCCATTTAAAACGGCAGGTAGTGTGTTGATATAAGGAGCGCGCTGGTGCCCCAGCGTCGGCACAATGCCATTTTCCTGCAAACCGAAAGGGTGAGGAGAGGACAGGAGAGGGAGATGGAGAGGAATTCTGCGCCACATTAAGGAAAGTTTTTTTAACCTATTTATTTTAGATCTGAAAACCTGGTAGGTTAGTCACAATAAATATAGTAGTACTGATAAATATTATTGTTAGGTTTTGAAATGTAAAGTAATAGTTAATTATTTGTAAGATTAGGATAGATAATTGTTACAGTAATTTACTGTGTATTATAGGGTAATGTAGTTTTATATTTGTAGGATTAGGATAGATAATTGTTACGGTAATTTATTGTATATTATAGTGTACGCAAAAAAATAAGGTCGGATAATCCAAAATTCTTAGCGACTAACGTAGGAAAAATAAAATGGTATAATTCAAATAATTTGCGGATGTTTTTGATGAGTAGGATTAAAGGCAGAAAAGTTCTATTTCCAAATAATCCAGGGGGAGGGAGAAATTCTTTATGGTCCTACCAGGGTAGATCTGTCAATTTTTCAATCAGTAATGATAGGGATATCTAGGCCCACAGAGAGGACTTTTGATGGGTTCCAAAAGTGTCTGCTGCAAAACTTTGGACTAAACCCGGAAGAATACGTCATGAATGTTAGTGTTGTGGTTAGCCATGCTAGAGAAGGATGTATTGGGAGTTGTTACTGATAGTGTCCACTCATAATTGAAGGCGTTACGTAGATATTGTCCTTGAGCGCAGTGTTCCTTTGGCAATTTTTGCGCAGGCTCAAATCAACCACCATGCTGGGTCTAGCCATGAAGTAGGGGACGAATTTAATGAGACGATAGTTCACCAGGACGTACATATTGCGGAGGGTGTGGACAGTTTGAACGTCATGCAGGATTATGGGGTTGCGAAAGATGTGAACTCCGAAGGAAATGATGATTATGCTGAGCGGCAGGCGATGGCGGTGGCAAACAAAGATGAATAAATTGAAGCTATTGTCCAACAGATGGAGGTGGAAGATGCAGAGAATGAGCAAGTTCCTAAGGAAGACATTTCGGACGATGAGAGAGGTTTTGGAGATTGTCCAGTGCCGGCTGAATGGACATCATACCACTTGGATAGCCTCTCAATGCGTGAAGATACACACACTACATGGGACTAGCATGCGAATGAGGTGACTGAGGGCGCAATGTATCCGAATAAAGCTTCGGTTCTATATGCAGTGAAGCATTGAGCAATGTATTTGAGACGAGAATTCAGTGTGGTGAAGTCTAGTAAAAGTGTGTAAGACGCGAAGTGTTTGGTTGCAGACTGCCCATGGCGGGTCCATGCATTCAAGGAGAAGTGGGTTGATTACTGGGTTTGTTCTATTGTGAAACAGCACAGTAGTGAATCACAAAATATGCAAGAGAGGCATAGAAATATAAGTTCAACGTTCGTTGCAGAGGTTTTGTACACTTAGATAGTGGACAACCTCAGCTTCGAGCCAGGGTCCATCATTCGAGCAATCGTGGAAAAAATTCAGTATAAGATTCGCTATGCGTGCGCATGGAGGGCAAAACAGAAGGCTTTGGAGTTCAGATTCGGCACCTATGAAGCATCGTACACCAACATGAGCGTGAGGCAGACCGTTCCAGAAGACGAGAGGCCTGCTAGAGCCAAGGAAGCAGGACCTAGCGCGTTTGCGAAAGGGAAATAGCCCCGCTGCACTCAACAGATTGATCATCGTGGAACATAACTATGTTTTTAAATCCCCTAAGGCATGTAGGTTAACTACGACGCACTATTAGGGTAGATTGTTTTGTGCATCCTATGTGCCATTGTTTGTATCAATCATGTTTTTTTTTTATTTAATCACCAGTTCTTTAAGACAATAGACCATTTACTCGCTCGAACACAGAAATAATCACCAAGTACTGGACAACATTGTACGGCGTACTGGACAACATCACCACAATAAAATAATGAACGGAATTAACAAATTAATGTACCATCACCACACACTGGACAACATCGTACGGCGTAACTTGATGAATTTTTCCAAAATTAGTTAATCACTTTACTCAATTTTCAAATGTATTCGTAAACTAGAAAATAACGGCACTAACTGATGTTACACCGAATCAATTGCATTACACTTACATACTTCATCGCAGGTGGCAACAAAAAATTGATAACATTTTACAGTTAAATTTGCAAAAAAATATAACCGTCCGCTGTTTAGATTGGCGCTTCAAACCTGAAATCTTAAACGCCAATTGGAACGGCGGTTTAACCCCAGAAGGATAGTCCGTGGTTCGAAACAGCGGTTTAATATAAACCGCCGTTTGGAATGGTGGCTTAAGCTTCTGGGGTTAACCCGCCGTTTGAAATGGCGGTTCAGTCTGCCTCGCCGATTTAAACAGCGGAGGGCAACTATTTCTGTAATTTTGTAAAACAGAATTTTTTTTTGTAATTTCGGAATTTAGAAAATATAATTAAATAAAAAATTCCAGGTAGCTAGGTCTTTCCTGGGCTGGAATGATAATTTTCTATGTGGGCTGGAATGATTTGATACGCCTACATGGGCTTCTAGGAGCTCGTTGGTTCACAACGCCATCCACATAGGTCTGGCCCAGCCGCCACGGCAATTAGCACAGAGGATCTCCCCGTCTCCTTCCCTCGCGGTCTCGCCGGCGCGCGACCTCGGCCCTCGGCAAGTCCTGATTAAGCAAATCATGGGTGGTTGCTTCTCATAAAAGTATATTAATGTTACATATGCTTTGTAATTAAGCAAAATGGTGTCATTGGTGCATTGTATGAGGCAGCTAAACAGCACGACAATGGAAGCTTGTTGCGTTTGGCTGAGTAATGCTTGGTTAATGATATTTAGGCTTAACTAATAATTAACATGGAGAAAATTAACTAAGCTGGAAAGTTTGTGTTACAAATTAGAGTCAATAAAGAATCTATGCTTGCTGAAAGTAGAAACAATAACAGTCTGGTTTGTGCCTCTCAGCTTCTTGTTGCACATTGTATACTTGCTTGTTGTCTTGGACCACCATGTATTGCTCTTACATTCACTTATTTCTTCCTTCTCTCAGGTATATTGTTTTTGTGATACTTAAATATAGTACTTATATAGTTGTACTTCTTCCTTTTCTTAAATTCACTTACATCTTTGTTATTACATATATTTGCCATTTCAACGCAGCACAATATTACAAAATATAGATGTTGAACGATTCATCATTTTTCATCTTATGAGATACTTCAATACAAAATAAATTTGATAGTGTTTTTTACGTTGAAGACTGGTTTATCTTTTTGAACTGAATGAAAGATGGTTTATGGACAGAGCTCTAGCAATGTCAGGAATTGATGGTGAGGAACTACATTCAGAGGTTTGTGTTGATCCAGCGCATTCAGTGGACATCATTGATGAGGATGATGACTGGGTGATAGTCAAGAAACAGCGAATCACTATATGGATCCCTCCACCATCACCTTCAGCTGCAAGTCCTCAAGATGGCACACTTACAATATGTTCTAAGCAGACTAGCTTAATGAGAAAGAGCAGGGGAAACTGTAGTGCTGCCAGAAAGAAGCATCCGAAGCAGCTGACTACCATGAAATCTCAGGATTCCCTTCCCAAGCGTATTGAAGTTGGCAATAGTGAAAAAGGTCGAGACAGCCCTTCTGAAAATACAATCCATCAAGATGTTCCTAATATGAAGGGAGAAATATCATCACCCAGTCCTGCTACCGCTGTTGTAAAATCAGAATGGACTAAACATGCAGATCACACTGTTCAAGGATTGTTCCATCAAGATGCTGAAAATGTAACAAATTCCTTCGGAAACGTCTATAAGCCAAGGCTGCCAATTATATCTTCGCCTCTTACCAATAAGATAATGCGAGCACGACTTCTGGAGAGACGGGTTGCTGGATTTGGTGGACTGAGGAATTGGCTTTTGACTTGTGGTCTCGGATGGTTTGTTGAAATATTAGATTGTGAAAAGCTGGGTATGTATCAGATAGTTTCCCTTACAATGAACCAGCTTAAAGAAATGGGCCTTGTTGCTGTAGGACCACGGAGGAAATTAATCCATGCCATTGACAGTCTCTGCCAGCCATACCAGCCCCACCAGTTTGAGATTGTTTCTTGATCTCAGGCGTAAATCAGTTGGTTAGATAATTCTGATGCCATTTCAGGGTCTGAAGTAGTCTCCTATGTTACAGTCCAGCAACTTTAACTCCAAGCATGCTTTTTGAATGGTTAAAAGGTTCTATTATGACCCAGATCAGAAGATGCAACCAGTGCTAAAATTTTTATGAGTAAAAAAAATTAGAAGCAATAGATAGTTCGATATGATATAGAAGATGCTTATGGGATGATCCCTTGTGAGAACATCTGGCGTTGAAAGAGTTTGTCCTTTTGAAACCTAGAAAGAGTTGATACAGTGTTTTGAGGGAAAAGAGTTTATACAATGTTAAATGAAGATATGGTGCAAGTGTGTAAGAATTGAACTGCCTGTCTTTGTGCAAGAGCTGAGAGGTTGAGGAATGTACTAGGAGGTTTCGTGTTAAGTTACAAACATCTCCCAAAATTTTCAGGGTTCCAGGGTTTCACATTTTTTGCGTCCTCATGTGAAATCAAATTTGATGTCGCATCTTTGTTGTTGCTTTTGATTTCTAGGTGCTATGTAGGATAAGAAGTAGAATAACAGGACGATGACTTATCGACCTAGGCGTGGCTAGATTTTGTGTTCCTTTTGAAGATGGTTTTAGCTTGGTTGGCTCTCTCTTTGTATCAATTTCTTCTTGTTTGAGCTCTCTTATTCGGTCTAGGTCTCCAAAAAGATTAAAACTGTAGTTTCTGTGCTTGTTCCATCTGCTTCCAGGGGCAGTCCAGTGCATCTTACCGGTTTCTGATTCCGAGATGACAAGGGTGCTTCGACCGAAGTATCATTTCTCCTTTCCGCGGAGCAGATCATCGTAAGAACAAATCCAGCAGCCACTCTATATTCTATATCACTGTAGCAGATAGAGGGGCTGTTGAAGGAAAAGAATGTTTTAGATGACAGTATAAGTTGTTGAGGAATTTTAGGGCGGTGCATAGAGGGGATGTTAATAGTGTTTTAGAGAGGAGGTATAGATGGACTGTTGCAGTACTTATGAGACAATCCATACCTCTCTATTGAATATTCAATATCACATATGGCTTGATAACACGGTGATTGATAAAACCCTAGCTGTATGATATGGTTTTCTACGCTAGACCGTTGATAGTGGAAATCATGCCTAGCAATTTAGACACTATTTTCGCTCATAAGAACCATGTACAGTATGATTTAGACACTTTCACTCGAAAGGCACATCTACAATATCGACACTTTCACTCGAAAGGCACATATACAATATCATCAACAACGACCTTGTGGACTTGGTGGCTATGGGTAACAATGTAACATGTGATATACAACTTCAATGTTTGATGCGACATATATGTGAGAGCAATCACAATCCATAATCCCTTCAGACATTAAGCGAAGAAAATAGGGACCATCACCCAATTGCATGGTTTTCAATCGTTTCTTCATTTAATTTGTGCTGCACGTGAAAAGCTATGATTAAGGATGTGGACTTGCGGAAAAACAGAAGAGACTGCATGGGATCACCAATGCTCGTCTCTCGTTGTCCCTTCCATCTAGAATTTCGCTTTGAGACCATGGCTTGTTTAAAGGACTATAACTCTCTTCTTTATTGGTTGCTCACATCATTTTGTCCTTCATATCAACATGGCACTCAAAGAGACAATGAAAAGGACTTCATTGAGAATGCTCTGAGTATCATCTCTAACTCGATCGCTCATTACTGTCAAATGTTTAAGATTTGTACCCAAACATGAAATCCAGGTCCCGAGACTATCAACTCATCACCCACATGAAAATGTGTTCCATAATGTGCGTGTGGTGGTGAGGAGGGAGGAAGGTGTGCATGTGTGGCGGTGAGGAGGGAGGAAGGGAGAGAAAGAGAGATGGGAGGTGAGAACATATGACCCTCTCTCGCTGCAAACAATATGCATCCCTTCCACCTAGTTCCACAACCTTACCTTAACCCCTTATGTCGACTCTCACGTAAGACATCTGAACCGCATGGTCATGTTTGTGCCAAAACTATTCAAGTGTAGATTATAGCCCAAAAAATGTTGTGGGCTGTGACTTCGAGGGTCCAAAAAATTATTAGGAAAAATGGTTTTGGGAGTTTTGAAAAGAGCCAAAAAAATATTTAAAAATAGTTATAAAGTGCTGTAGCATTTGACTTGTAGAAAAATAATTTTACGTATAGTTTTCAATTTTAATTTTTGATAAAAAGAGCAAGCTTTTCTAAAAGTGTCTACTTGCGTCATTGAGAAGCACTTTTCTACTACCTTACACACAAACAATACGGGTGCTTATGAATGCCAAGAAACTAGAAACCACGGCATTTCATAAGACACAAGGAAAATTTAGGGAGTTTCTGTAAATTCTGTGAAATATAGGAAACTATGGCACTTATAAACGCTACGAATTATTGAAAGCTGGCTACCATATATGCTAGCTTATAATCGCTGGGGAAATCGAGAATGGTATGATGCTTATAAACGCAGGGGAAAATTGAAAAAATGAAGCTTAGAATGCCCGAAAATAGCTAAATGTGAGATAAGTTTTTTCATTTTATTATAAACAAAGTTCCTTAATTGATGGCTTCATAAATGCCATGTAAATATATTTAGTGTTTTTACACGGCGTTAGGTGCACTTTGTGTGTGTGTATAGGTAATGCAACCATTCTTGCGCCATGTAAACAAATTGACAAAATAGTTTAGGAAAAATTACCAATTTGGTCCCTCAATTATGTCCGTTGTACCACTTTGGTCACTAAACCGCAATATCGGACTTGTGAGAGGCCCCTCATGTAGTAAAACCGGACCAAATTAGTCTTTTGACCAAGCCGGTGGGTGGTTTTAGGGTTTTTTTTCCTTCTTTGGCATCCATGTAGGATTTTTGCTGACTTGATGTTGACATGGCATCCATCTCATTGCTTTATCTCTCACTTTATTTCTCAAAACTCTCTTCTCTCAAGTCTAATACCGCTGTTTTGACCAGTCAAAACCCTAATACCGCTGTTTTTACCGGTTAAAGGATCGGTCAAACCCGATTTTGCTACATGAGGGAATTTACAAGTCCGGTATGAGGACCAATGCGGTCCAGTGGGCATAGTTGAGGGACCAAATTAGCACTTTTTTCAATATTTTATATGCATGTGTCCATATCGAGTTGGATTCATGCAAATAGCATTTTCGGAATGGTTCAAAATCCCTAGAGATTGGTAATAAATTTGTTCAAAATCCTTATATATCAATCTGTGGTGGTTAAATATATGTCTTAGTCGATTAATGTCGTACCGATTTTAAAAAAAATACTCCCTCTGTTTTGTTTTGTTTGACATTTTTTATTTTTGGACACGACTCTGAACATTCGTCTTATTCAAAATTTTAGAGCAAACATGTAGAAAAATAAGTCATCTTTAAAGTACCTTTATTGATAAAATAAATCACAACAAAATAAATGATATTTACATAATTTTTTGAATAAGACAAATGGTGAAATACATATCCAAAAGTCAAATGCGTCAAACAAAAAAGAGCGTAAGGAGTATTACCTTACTAAGCTGTTTTTTTAACTTGTTTTCAGTAATAAGCTTGCCATAGCCGGTAGGTGCATTTTGTCGTATACATCTTCGGATGTAGAGACTGGATTAATTTTCATTATCGAAAAAATAGCCCGTAGGTGCAGTCTCCATCCATCGTGCAAGGATGATGCATGCACGAACACAACAAGAGGACATGCACACCATTTCGATCTCCCGAATGCACACATGTACGCGACGTGAAGGCACGACGTACGTGCTCCGTCCTCCTCCTTCCTCTGCATTCTCCAACCGCCCCCCCTTCCTTCCCTTGGGCCTTGGCCTCCCACCACTCGATCTCTCCGCCTGCGATCCCGTCCTCGTCCCCACCCCTCGCCGGAGCTGCTCCGACAAGCGCGCGCGCCGGCCGAGGACCCCAGCCACCCACCGGTGGGCGGGCGCGGCCGGCCGGGTTCCATCCGGGAGCCGAGCGACGAGGGCGTAGGTGGGATCGAGTCGAGATCGATCAATCGATGGCGTACCGGGCGGACGACGACTACGACTACCTCTTCAAGGTGGTGCTCATCGGCGACTCCGGCGTCGGCAAGTCCAACCTCCTCTCCCGCTTCACCAAGAACGAGTTCAGCCTCGAGTCCAAGTCCACCATCGGCGTCGAGTTCGCCACCAGGAGCATCCGCGTCGACGACAAGGTCGTCAAGGCCCAGATCTGGGACACCGCCGGCCAGGAAAGGTGCGCCCGCCCATCAACTCCTCCCATAGTCCCATGTTTCTTTTTGATCGCCCACAGGAAATGAGATCGATCCATCGGCATCGCCGGGCATGAGGCAGCTGCATGCATATGCATTGTGCGATTTATGCATGGTCTGTTTGGGATCCGCGATTCTACTTCTTCCTCGCTGCAACCGAGACAGTTCAGTCTGCTAGGTTAATTAATTTGGTTTCTTGGAACAATTAGTGCTGCGAATTTGCGAAATTAGGTACGCGGCATCGTTGAGATCATTTCTTCATACAATCTTTTTAGGCGGCAGATGCAACTGTGATCTTAAGTAATTTTGGTATTGTGACCACGTTCATCCACTTCGTAGTTCATGAATAATCTACGTAATAATTCACATGTATCTGCTAGGCTGCTAGCTGATTCTGCATTTCTGCATCCTAGTCTATTTTGCAGTAGAACACAGGTATCGCTGTAAGTCTGACCTCAGAAATACAAATGCGCTTGTAGAAGCAATTTGAGTTCTTATATAGAACCATCGATCATGTGTTAAGATTCGTACACAACCAATCCTCTCCTACACATACTCTTTTACGAAAATATTCTTAAAATTTAAAAAAACAATCGGATCAATCTTCTCTTCCTTCTCCTCCTCTTCTCACCCCGGCCGAGCTGGCTCCTCCCGGCGGTGCATGGACTAAAATCTTTTCCATTTAATTCTTTATTCTGAAAGATTGGACTGCATAGGCAGCATAGCATGGAGGTGGATCTGTCTTTGACAAAGAGAGAAGCAGAGGTGCATACAGCTGCATGGCCCCACTGCATGCGTGCATATTATCTAGCACACCATCGAAACAAATCAATTGGTCTACAGAAAAATTATCATACATGAATTAAAACATGCACATATAACTACCGAAATATTTTAAATTTTTTTACCGGAACACCCTTGTATTTATGCTGGAACATTTTTTTTAAAGCAATCACGCTGAAACATTTCAATTGATCTACGGAAACATCTAATGAGTATGCCGTAGGAGGCTTTTTTTTTTTGGTTCAGTTTGCTTGCTTTTTGAGTTTTAGGTAGGCAACTATTTTTCTGTTAGTCTACATTATTTTTTCCACTTTGACGGTTGTTCTTCCGGTTTACCTACACTATTTTTCCACTTAGTTTTACACTGGAAATTTAGTTATTTTATATTAGAAAAAATTATATATGTATGGTTACATTATTTTTTTTACTTTTTTTATTGATTGTTGTTTCTATATAGAAACCTGAATTGTATGTTTTTTAGGTTAGCTACGTTCGGATATTTGTTTGACTTCTATAATTTTTTGGTATGTATGTTTTTTTTTGTTTTCTATGCTTATTAGTTGGAAATGTGGGTGCTATAAATCTCAAAATCAACCACCTATTAGTAAGTCGATCCCTTTTATGTTTGAGTGATCAATAATCTATTTTACCTCCCTCAAAAAAAAAAATCTATTTTACCACTTTAATTTTTTTATATCGTTTCACGACAAACATTCTCAAATCTGGCTTCGAGCACCGGTTTCCAGGGTTTCCGAGCCATAGTGAAACCGATTAAAAGTTCTGTTTCAACATCTATAATGAGATAGTTTGATCGCCACTTATGATCACGAAATAATTAATCCGTACGTGCCCCTCCTGTATGTATGTATATATTTATGTTTATATTTATGTAGGTACCGGGCGATCACGAGCGCGTACTACCGGGGCGCGGTGGGGGCGCTGGTGGTGTACGACGTGACGCGGCACGTGACGTTCGAGAACGTGGAGCGGTGGCTGAAGGAGCTGCGCGACCACACGGACGCCAACATCGTGATCATGCTCGTCGGCAACAAGGCCGACCTGCGCCACCTCCGCGCCGTCCCCGCCGACGTAGGTTAGCTACGTTTGGATATTTGTTTGACTTCTATAATTTTTCGGTATGTTGTTTTTTTTGTTTTCTATGCTTATTAGTTGGAAATGTGGGTGCTATAAATCTCAAAATCAACGACCTATTAGTAAGTCGATCCCTTTTATGTTTGAGTGATCAATAGTCTATTTTACCACTTTAATTTTTTTATATTGTTTCACGACAAACATTCTCAAATATATCTGGCTTCGAGCACCGGTTTCCAGGGTTTCCGAGCCATAGTGAAACCGATTAAAAGCTCTGTTTCAACATCTATATAATGAGATAATTTGATCGCCACTTATGATCACGAAATAATTAATCCGTGTTCCCTCTGTATGTATGTATATATTTATATGTATATGTAGGTACCGGGCGATCACGAGCGCGTACTACCGGGGTGCGGTAGGGGCGCTGGTGGTGTACGACGTGACGCGGCACGTGACGTTCGAGAACGTGGAGCGGTGGCTGAAGGAGCTGCGCGACCACACGGACGCCAACATCGTGATCATGCTCGTCGGCAACAAGGCCGACCTGCGCCACCTCCGCGCCGTTCCCGCCGACGACGCCACGGCCTTCGCCGAGCGCGAGCGCACCTTCTTCATGGAGACGTCGGCGCTCGAGGCCATGAACGTCGAGGCCGCCTTCACCGAGGTGCTCGCCCAGATCTACCGCGTTGTCAGCAAGAAGGCCCTCGACGTCGGCGACGACCCCGCAGCGCCGCCGCGCGGCCACACCATCCACGTCGGCTCCAGGGACGACGTCTCCGCCGTCAAGAAAGCCGGCTGCTGCTCCTCCTGAATTTCTGCTTCATTTTTCCCGAGAGGCTGGGAAGCTAGCTAGCGCTGAGCCTCTCACTCCTCATCACATCCCTCACTGGATGTTATTGCACAATGGCTAGCTCAGAACGTACACGGCACAATTGATGACTAATCAAGTGCCAAGGCATGTGTTTAGGTTAAGCGCAGGGTTAAAACGAGGGAAAATTAAGAAGAGGAGGAAATAGTCGGTTTTTCTTTGATGCAAAGCCTTAATTTTCTGGTATCTTAAATGGCACATTCTTTTTCGTAGTACCTGACACAAGGATATTGTTTCAATATTCATTGTGTAACATATATACCAACTACCAAGCTAAATATGCTGTAACCGAAGCTTCCAAACGCTCTCTCTTCTTGTTTGTATGATTGGTTTCTTTATTCTTTTACTGCAACTGTTGCACATTAATTTCCAAAATGTAAATCGTTCTCCTTTGGGATGTAGTAAAACCGCATCTTTTGTCTGAATCATGTTGGTCTTCCAATGTCTATATATCTAACAAAACGTGAAATAGAAGTACCATCTCATGTTTTGCTTGCTCCCTTCCCAATTGTAGCGTTGCCAATTGTAGTGTTGATCCGAAGGCTAGGTTGTGAAAGACACCGAGTGGAACAAGAAAGCAACGAACAACCCTAATTTTGCATCCAACTATCCAGGCTTATTATGTTTAGAACGGTTTATTTTAGCCGATTTCAAGCCCTACTATATATTGAGGAAACCGCAAAGCTATTTTCAATATCAAAAACAGGGAAAAATACCCGAAATAATCAACAGTTAAATAAAAATTAATAAAATAATCCACTGTAAAAGAAAATTACGAAAATATCCTCGGGTCCCGCCACCCCGGGTGGCGGCCCTCTTGACTTGGTCCCGTCCCCGTCGTCTTGACCCTCCCTTTCTCCGAGGGGTCGGATGGTGTGGGCGGCCTCTTCCGCGTCGAGGAGCGGCGTTCGTCTGCGCTCTACGGCTCTTCGTCTTCGGCCAGCGACTCGGTTCTTCTATTGCTTTCAGTCTTCGGCGGCCTCTGCCTTTTGCGCTAGTAGGGCTGTCTTGGGCAAAAGCCCTGTCCTTTTGGGCTGGTGTTGGCGTCACCTTTGGTGTCGTTCCCTCCTTGGAGGCATCACTTTCAGACCTTCCTGTGCTCTGGGTGAAAACCCTTTCGGCTTTGCAGCGACGGCGGGGTCTCCCTGTCGTTCACCTTGTTGGAGGCGTCGTGGTTGCCGTCTTGGGCTTTGGGCTGTCGCTGTGTCTGTTGTTTTAGGAGTCATTCGGCGTTGCGTGAGTGTTGGTGGTGTTTTCCCCTCTCCCCCTCCTGTATCTCTCCCTGTTCGACTGTTTGCCTAGTGGGCTTCGGTGGTGTTCTCGGCGGTGGCCGGAGGTGTGTCTGGCTTTGGCCAGGGTTGCAGCGGAGCGCTGCGGTTGTACCCCGTGTTTGCACGGGTTTTTATTTTATTTTCTCCTGCTTATCAATGAAATAGGTCGGCAGTTCTCCTGCCCCTCTTTAAAAAAAAAACGGTCAGCGAGGGCGCACCTCCTGCTCGTGCAAAACAGAGCAGCCAGCCCATGTGACCCTAAGACGTGCGTCCTCTACCATATAGGCCATGCGCGTTTCGGCGTTGCGTCGCGTTTCGGCCACCCGCGAGCGCGCGCGCCGCGCGTTCAAACGCGGCGAACGCGACGCAACGCAACGCCGAAAAACGCGGTAGCGAACAAGGCCATAGTTGTATGTGCAGTTACAGCGGCTGCTGCACATAGGCTCTAGACCTATCTGGCAGTGGCTGACAGCCAAGTCAGCGTGTTTTCTGCCTTCCCAAGCCATCGGTCCCTTTTTTCTTCTGCAGTCCCTCGCTAGCCATAGGCCATCGCACATTCCATGCTCCCTTGCTCTGCACCCCATGCGCGTTGATGAGCCGCCGGCGCTGCTTTTGAGCTAGCCAGCCACCGTCGGCCGCCACCGCTCCATCTTCCTCCTTTCCTCTTGCGTTCTTGGCGAGCTTTTCTAATGTTGGATTCAGCGAGCATGGGAAATAAGGCTAGTTAGATTTGACGAAGATGAGGGCAAGCATGAGAATTATCCCTCATTTTCATATGAAATCTTAGACATGTACGTGTTAAACTTTGGTTTTTGCAGGTAAAACTTTCTGTTTGTTCTTTGCGAACCTTTCTTGTTTACTTCGGGAGGTCTATCTTCCATTTTTGCATGGAACCTAAAAAATGTACGTCTCAAACTTGTTTTTGTTTGCTGAAACTTAGATTTTTGCTTGTTCAAACGTGAATTTTGTAACATCAAACTATTGCATTATCATGTTTAGGCAGTATGAATTTTAAGTTTCATCGGCTATTTTTCAAGTTTAAATATATTTTTTTTCAAGTTCCCGCAACTATAGTGACGACTTCTTGCCTGTTGAAACAATATGGTTTTTTCGCACAACTAAAATTCAAATTTTTGCCGGTTGGAACTTGGGTTTTTATCTGTGAAAACTCCACTGCTAGGGAACGTGCTTTCTATCTCAGCACATCAGTCTCGGTTAGCCCACTACAGGAATCTCCATTAATCCCAAGAGCTTAAAACGTACCCTCGGAACAAAGGCAGTAACCCTCGGGATTAACTGTTCACGAGGGCTAGCCCTCGCAAAAAGTTGCTCGCATTTGTTCCCCGCAAATAACAAAGAAACATGAGGGCTGGGCCCTCGTGAATAATTAAAAGCGAGGACTACAGTAAAGCCCTCGCGTATAACTGCAGCCGCCACTTTATGACGAGGGTCGAGCAGCCCTCGCGTAAATAGGTGGGTAAAAAGTCTTACTGTAGATTATACTAGCGAGGGCTCACTGTGGGCCCTGGCAAGAACTTGTTCTGCCAGTATTACTCGCGAGGGCTTTACTGGAAGCCCTCGGTAAAAACAGCCACGTGCCCACAGGTTGCAGTGTGGAGCAATTATTGTGGTCATTATTAACGAGGGCCAGTATGTAGCCCTCGCGAGTATGTGGCTGCCGGCATTTATTGCGAGGGCCTTGTTTTAGCCCTCGTGAGTAAATAGTTTATTACGAGGGCTGGAATAAACCCTCGTGTATTTATATATAAAACGAGGGCTATTTTTCTGCCCTCGCGTTTATTTTCTGGCCCTCGCGATTTCCAGAAATTCTAGTAGTGGCCATGAACCCGGACTGAAAGTGGCATCAGTCCCGGTTCATGGCTATTGGGCTAAAAGCATGATTTTTTGCTCATATTAGTCCCGGTTCGTGTCACGAACCAAGATAGAAGATCGTTTTGGCATACGGATACATGCCAGCTGGCACGACACACTTTAGTCCCGGTTCGTGTTACGAACTGGGGCTAAAGCCTCGTTCCAGCATAATTCAAAACGAATGCATATCCTAGTCTAGTAAATA
The DNA here is from genome assembly GCA_005191435.1 of Raddia distichophylla. Lineage (NCBI taxonomy): Eukaryota > Viridiplantae > Streptophyta > Magnoliopsida > Poales > Poaceae > Raddia > Raddia distichophylla. The sequence goes on along the minus strand of SPJY01009385.1, from coordinate 1,602,117 downwards.
CGCGTGACTGGGTGGGTTGGATAGAAGGCTGAGTGGGGAGTCCCGTGGTGGTAGGAGGTTTTATGTTCGAGTCTTGGGTTCGTCTTATTTTTTATTTTCTACCCGTGGTGGTAGGAGGTTTTAGGTTTTAGGAGAGAGGGAGCAGCCTTGATGCTATACAAAATGCAAAATTGGATTAAATCATATGCATTCGTGAGCAGCAGCGAATGAGAGACATGTTGGATAATGATCTTGGCTAACTGCCATAGTTAGCCATATCCTGGATTTTAGTGAGCCGTTGGCTCAACAACCCGCGCCCTAATCGGGGGCGCACAACCAACTGATGGTTGCGGCCCTTGGTGCATAGCACAATATTAATAAGGGGAGCCGATACCTTAAGACTACCAACGTAGCGCTAGAGGCCAGCGACTGCCCTAACAGTCACTGAGCCCGATTCGATTCCCAAGGTAGCACTGTAACATCGGGAAGGGTGTCGCCGGTGTGAGGTTGTCACTGCTATCGCCTCCCTACGACCGCTACATCTTCTCTGCATAGACTCATCCCTGTGCAGACTTCTACGACCTATACAGTTCAACTTGATGGCAAGCTCACACAACTGTAGAAACCCTAATCCTTCTCTATTATTGATGTTTAGTTCCGTTGGGCTAATAGATCCTGATGACCTTTTCCGCACTAAGCATTAGTTAACATTTGGTATAAGAGCATGTTTAACCCATTGATTGAACCCTAACTGGGAAATTAAAGTGTTTGACCAGCCATTGGTTAAAGTTTTCATCTTTGGATTAGCTAATTAGCGCATGTTTGGAGTTGAGAAGGATGTGAATTTGGGATTAGAAAAACTATAATGCATAAATCCCCAAACTTTCCTCGGCCTGAAACATCGAGTTTTGGGTAGAAAGGAATTAGAAAAAGGTCCAATTTCACAAAGAAATTGACGAATCATGAAAGCCCTAGAATTTGGAAACCCTAAATTTTGATTCGGATGAAATCCGAAACAAATCCTTATGTGCGGGGCCTATCTAAGCTTTTGTGCCATTGACACCTTTACCAGTAGCCGTCGGCGCACCTCCTTGTCATCACTTTGCCTGGCGACACTTCGGAATAGCTCGAGGAAGGTGCACGCGGCGTCGGAGCGCCACACGCAACCGTTGGCGATGGGCTCCACCGAGCTGCTGCTTTGGGTCGCCGTCGTCGCTATTGCCTTTTAGCTCACCGTGGGTTTTTCGGATCGAGGCATGGGGTGAAATAAGCTAGGGTTTTCTCGAGCTGGTTTTTGTTTTCGTGTGACTGGATCTCATCCATCCAATCTATTGAATGGCTCAGAGCCGCCCGACGGTGCATCATGCATCATCTATAATTATGTGCCATTTTTGGAAAATTATTATTCCTTCTCACTTCTGCCCAACGATCATGTGTTTTGGAATAATTTTGTCCAATGACGTTTATTACACCATTCTATTTTTAATTCATTGTATACTCCTCTAAACTGTGCTATATCACTAAAAATTCAGCTGGCGATTCATCAATTGCTGCCAACAACAGCGACATCCCTCCTCACTGGCAATAACTTTGCCACATGGAAGGAGGGGATGGAGACTTTGTTAGGGTGCATGGACCTTGACTATGCACTACGTAAGGATGCTCCTACCCCTCCAGAGGTGGGCAAGGAAAATTATGATGAGTTTAAAAAGATATATAATGAGGAAACAAAATTATGGGAGCGGTCTAACTGTTTGTACTTAATGATTATGAAGGGTACTATCTCATAATTTATTATGGGTGTAATGCCCAAAAATGAGAAGGCTAAAAGCTATCTCAAGAATGTGGAGGAGCAGTTCGAAGGCTCCTCCAAAGTTCTTGCAAGTACCTTGATTCTAAGGTTCATAATTACTATCATGGGACCGGAGGCATTAGAGAGCATATCATGAAGATGACGGACATGTCTGCCAAATTAAAGACTCTCAAAATATCTATCTTTGATGAGTTTCTGGTTCACTTTATTACTACGTCTCTTTCTTATGAGTACATCTCTTTTAAGGTCAACTACAACACTTAGAAAGAAAGTGGTCGATCAAAAGGCAAAATGGGAATATAGGACAAGTGGGACCCACAGCAACAATAGGAAAAAAAGTGGCCGATAAAAGGGCAAAATAGGAAAATGTGACAAGTGGACCCACAACAGTCATGGAGGGAGGAGAGTGAGTATGACGCGGGGTCCATTTGCATGTGACATGGAGAATAAAAGAAAGAGAAGAGGATGATGCATGGGGACAATACGTCATAGAGAGGAAAGAAGAAAATTGAAAAGGGAGAAAGGGCGTAATTAGCCTCCCATTGTTCAAGTTGCTGAAGAAGACCAACAATTTCGAGTGGACCAAGGAAGCGCAACAGGCCTTCGAGGAGCTGAAGAAGTACCAATCTTCGCCGCCAATGCTGGTCGCCCCCGAGCATAATGAGCCACTCCTTTGTGTGGTGGCCACTCCGGCGGTGGTAAGTGCAATGCTGGTGGTAGAAAGGGAAGGCGTCCAGCATCCAGTCTACTATGTCAGCAAAGTATTGGAGGACTCGGAAACCAGGTATCCTCAGGCCCAGAAGATGCTATACGCCGTGCTGGTGGCATCCCGTAAGTTGCGGTATTATTTTCAAGGGAAGGGGATCATGGTCGTCACGTCGTTTCCCCTCCGATTCTCCACAATCAGGAGGCCCAAGGCTGGGTTGCCAAGTGGGCGTTGGAGCTGGGGGAGTTTGGCTTGCAGTTTGTTCCTCGGATCGCCATTAAGAGCCAGGCGTTGGCGGATTTCATCACAGAATGGTCACCGACCCCCCTCAGAGGCAGAGGTGGAGCCCGAGCCTCCCGCCTGGACGCTTTTTTCAATGGATGTTTCCAACTTCAAGGTGCGGGGGCTGGGGTCGTCTTAGTTTATCCGACAAGGGGACGTCCTCTAGCAAATGGTGGTCCTTGATTTCAAAGCCACCAACAACATTGCAGAATAAGAAGGCCTGCTCGCGGGGTTGCATGCAGCCGCCTCGTATGGCATCTGATGCATGTACGTCAAAGGCGACTCTCTGCTGGTCGTCAATGAGGCCCGAAAGGGATTCCAGTGCTCCAACCCTACGATGGCGGCGTACATTGCTGAAGTCAGAAAATTGGAACACTGCTTCGATGGGCTGGAACACATCCACAAACCGAGGAGAAACACTTCGGCGACCGTCCGTTGCTACCCCCAAATCTGGCAGGGACGATGGTGCGACAGCTCCAACTTCTGTCTCAGGGAAGGAGGGCGGCACCGCTTGCAAGGAAGCACCAGTGGAAATGCCAGGCCAGGCAGAGTACCCAAGCGAACACCAAGTGGTTGCCACACTCGACCAAGAGGGACGATGGATGGATCCGATCCTAGACTTTCTGCAAGATCGGGTGGTCCCCGACGATGATGCGTCAATTGAGAAAATTGAGCGTAAGGCCAAGCGCTACACCCTGGTAGGTGAGGACCTATATCACTGGGGTGGAAACGAAATTCTTCTGAACTGCATCATTCTGGAAGAGGGGAGCAGACTGCTCTCCGATATCCATGGAGGCAAGTGCGGGAGCCATATGTCCAGTAGCAACATGGTCAGTAAAGCGTACCGTCAGGGGTTCTATTGGCCTACTGCCCTCCAGGATGCCTGCAAGCTGGTGAGGAGATGCGTGGCATGCCAATTCTTTTCTAAGCAGATCCACCGACCAGCCCAAGCGCTGCAAACCATCCACTCTCTTGGCTGTTCGCGGCCTGGGGACTGGATATCCTGGGTCCGTTCCCGCGGGGCACAGGGGGTTACACCCATCTGTTTGTCACCGTCCACAAGTTCACCAAGTGGGTCGAAGCTGAAGCGGTCTGTTCTATCACCGCGTCGGCTGCCATCAAGTTCATGAGCGGAATCTTTGTGCGTTTCGGGGTTGCCAACCGCATCATAACCAACAATGGCACCCAGTTTGCGAGTGCTGCATTCCAATATTTTTGCGAAGAAATAGGCACCATGGTATATTTTGCGTTGGTAGCCACCCCCGAAGCAACGGTCAGGCTGAGCGTGCCAATGCGTTGATCCTGAGGGGCCTTAAGACAAGGGCGTTTGACCGGCTCCACAAGCACGGGAAGCGCTGGGCGGGGGAGGTTCCGTCGGTGATGTGGTCGCTTCGCACCACGCCCAGCCGAGTGATTGGAGAGACACCTTTCTTTTTGGTGTATGGCGCAAAAGTATTTCTCGCATCCGAACTATTTTTGGGCTCACCGCGCACAGCGGCGTTCGAAGAAGATCAGGAAGCCCGGCGGCAAGAAGTGGTTAACTTCCTAGAGGAGGTTCGTGACCGCGCAGCTCTGCGTGCTACCCGGTACCAGCAAATTCTCTGAAGGTACCATGCCACCCGGATTCAAGAGAGGACGCTGGAAGCAGGTGATCTCGTCCTGCGAAAAGTTCAGATGCAGGTAGGTCGCAACAAGTTATCTCCCCAGTGGGAGGGCCCCTTTAAGGTGGTCTCAGTCTCTCGTCTCGGGTCGGTCAGGTTGGCGATAGAGGATGGGCGTGAGCTCTCCAATTCCTGTAACATAGAGTAGCATTGCAAGTTTTATCCCTAAAAACTATAAGTCCTCTATGTTTTTTGTAAAGACCAGTTGGCGGGCAGTGTTTCCTGCTCGCTAGCTGGCCGGGGGCTATGTCAAGTATGGTCCTTGTGTCTTTAAGGAAAGGAAGTTCTGTAAGTTGTTTGTGCCTCTGCAGGTTTCCCCTAGTTTTTGTTCTGTGTAGTCGCCATAAGTACTTGTAACCTTATGGTACCTTGCTGGTAACTGTGGGCGTCCAGTTCCCGCATCGAGCGAGGAGGAGGAGGTTAGAGGGCGTGTTCTATCATGGCGCTTTTACGGCCTGGGCACCATGTGCCACCGTGGGCGCCGCTGGCTTATGACCACCTCTGGCTTCCCACGACCTTAGCCGAGCGGCGCTGTGATCAAACCCAAAGAGACTGGAAGTGCTCAGCCAGAAAAAGCATTAGGAAAGCGACGACAAGGCACATCCGCTAAACAGTTTAGCCGCATGTACTCAGTTTAGAACTTTGTGCACGTTGTCTATCCAGAAATCTAACTCCTACTTTGGTTACTGTGAGCTGGTGAGTACAAGTTGATCGGAGTGCAGGATACGCCTTTGAAGGCTAAGGAGCGTTCAAAGGTTGGATCGAGTTGACAATGAAAGTTGCGCGACCAGTTCGGGCGCGAGCAGAGAAGAAAAGGCTAAGTGCCCGGGGCTGGACCTCGTCATGATCGCTACGATGTGATCGTCTGGTAATGGTCGCTCTAAGGGGCCGAAGCAAAAGCAAGCACAGGATTGAAGATCAGAACAAGCCTTGCGGCAAGGCGAACAAAGTTTTATTTACATGATTCATGGCCAAGGAAGAAGCAAAATAAATAAAGATAGTTGGGTGGCACAAAGGCCTCTGCTCGTCGTCGTCGACGCGAACGACCTCGTCGTCTGCAGTGGCGACGTGTCTCTCGGCCTCGTCCTCGTCGTCCCCAAAAGTTGTCGGCGGAGGGGGCTCCACTAGCAGAATTTTGGCGGCGTCCCGCACGCGGAGGCGTGCGGCGTCGCTGATCTCACCGTTGGCCCTTAAATGACGGCGCAAGCGTGAAAGTTTGGGTCGTGGTCGGCACAGTAGGCTAGCACATACTCGGCGGTGGCGCGGACGGTAGTGGTCCCCTCGCGGACGGGGTGTTCGCGGAGCGCGGCGCCCAGGCCGCTAAAGCCGTCCGCCATGTGCGTCATCCCGAGGGCGAGCTGGGTGGCGGTGTTCTCCAAGGGACCGCTCACCTGCACGCCGAATAGTTCGAGGTGGCGGCTCAAGCAACGGAAGGAGTGCTGGAGCATGGCACGGATGTTGTGTAGCTCATGGCGATGTTCAGCTTGGAGCTTATCCGCTGCCTTCTCTACAGCTTGGGCGCGGGCGCTCTCCCGCGCCAGCTTCGTCTGAAGCGAAGCTACAGGGCGTCGAGGCCGCTGTCGTTCCCGATGTAGACCCAATCGGCCCTCCAGTTGCGCCAGTTGGTGGAGCTTATCCGCTGCCTTCTCTACAGCTTGGGCGCGGGCACTCTCCCGCGCCAGCTTCGTCTGAAGCGCTACCACCGTCCGAGCCTGCTCGGCGGCGACGGCGTGATGGGTGTCAAGTATGCTGACCGCTGTTCGCATGAAGCGGGCTAGGTTGGCCAAGGTGACGTTGGCGCGGGTGATGGAAGCGGCCACTGGTGCAAAGCTGCTCCCGGCGCCGATCTCGGCGGGCACTCATGGCGAAGCCTGCGGGGGAGGCAAGCTCCCGGTGGGAGCAGGAGGTGCTTGGGGTCTGCAAGGAAATGAAGTGTGTTATCATAAACAGAAGAAAAAAGCGGTGGGGAAGTGAGTTAAGGCCTTACCTGTCACGACGCAGGAAGACGTGAGGCTGACCGACGGGCTGGGTCCGCCCACCGGTGCCTTGCGCTGATGGCGGCGATCCCGGTCGCCGTGCTCGCCAGGGTCGTCGTGCGTACCGACGAAGCGGACTGTGGCACGGCGAATGGTGGAGAAGTCGGTGCGCCTGCGTTGATGTTGCGGCGACTGGTGGAGAAGTCTTCGGCATCCGCCAACCTCTTCCCATCGGCGCACGCCTCCGCGGCGCGAATGCCGGAGTTGGAGTCGGTAGCAATGGACGGCCTCTGGCTGGATCCCCCAGCGACGGGCTGGTCGCGGATCACCAGAGGGCCGCAGTGTGGGGTGGTTACCACGCCTGTGGAGTCCATGGAGGGAAAGGAGAGTAGGATTTGGGTGGGCTCTGAGGGGTCAATCTCGCAGAGCAGCTTGGCCCTAGCTGGGAATGTCTGGCGCTTAGGAGCGATGACCCCCAGGATCTCAAACATCTCCCTCAGCTCGGGGCCGCTCAGGTCGCCGGTGTCTAAAAAAGAAAAGAAGGCAAAGAAGATGATGATAAAAACTGAACAAATTAGGGAAGTGAGCAAAGCCAGAAGAACCATCAACATACCATGGGGACAAGTGAGGGCTACGCCAGTGGTATCGATGTACAGGTAGGAGGGGCGTTCGCCCCGGCGGAGCGGGCTGACTGGAGGGTAAGGTAGTCCAAGACTACCGAGGCCCCAGACAGCTTGGTGGCGCGCAGCCGCTCGACACGCGCCACCATGGTGTGGAGCTTCGTCGTGTCCTCCACCACAGCGGTCCAGCTGTCCGTGGCGACCGCTCTCTCCTCTGGAAGCTACAGGGCGTCGATGCCGCTGTCGTCGCCGATGTAGACCCAATCGGCCCTCCAGTTGCGCCAGTTGGATCTCATCGACAAGGAGATGTACTAGTCGCTGAGGTGGTCGCGGAGCCGGATGTGGCAGCTCCCCACCACGGGACCGTCGGTGTTGGGGCGGATGCAGAAGAAGTAGCAGAAGAGTGGAAGGTTTGGCGCCACCCCCATGAACATTTTGTAGAGGTGCGCGAAGGCGGTGATACAGATGATGGAGTTGGAGGTGAGGTGAAGGGCATGGAGGTTGTAGAAGTGGAGGACGGAAAGGAAGAACTCAGAGTATGGCAGGATGAGTCCTGCCAGGATCGCCCACACGAAGGTGCAGCGATTTGACGCTGCTGGAGCGAACGTGGAGCGCGATCAGCTTGATCTTGCTCACGCGCTCGGCGTCGACGGAGGAGCTGGGAAGGATTGCCATGGCGGTGGTGGCGGATAGGTTGTTGCGACGGAGAGAAGGGCGAAGGGTGTATAAGTGAGAAGAACCCTAGCTCAAAGACAGGAGGCGACGGCGCAAGTGTTGGCAAAGGATGGAGTGGGTGAGCCGCGAGGCTGTCCCCCAATTTATAGGCCAAGCTCTAACGCTTCGGCTTGCGGGAGGCGGCGGAAGCGAAATCGTCCCCGGTGGAAGCACTTTGGGGTCGTGCCACGATCTCCATGACCGTCTGTTTCCCCAGGAGTGGTGTCAGTTCCCGAAAAGATGGACGCAGCGGCGTGAGGGCCAACCAAGCCGGTTGCGCAGAGAAAGCGGTGGGACCCCTTGATTCGCGGCAATTCCTCGCACGGTGGTTTTAATTGCCCTGGGCCGGAAAGGCTTGCGTCTCTGGGTGGTCCCGGGGGCTGTTATCGGTGTATTCTACACCGAGGTGTGCCCCCGCTCCGCTGCCAAGTGGGGCCAGAGCCCAATCAGGGAGCGCCCCATACTTAGCAACACCGGGCCTAAGCAGGTCTAGGGCTGGCCCTTAATAATAAGACAAAGCTTCAAAGCTGTTTGTTCAGGACGCGTGGCCTCCGATGCTCAGGCGGGCGACCAAGCCCAAGGCGCCGGACGACCAGGACGTGTGGCGTCCGGTGCACAGGCGGGCGACCAGGCTCTAGGCGCCGGGCGGCGATGATACGTGGTGCTTGGCTAGCAGGCGTTGGGTGAGCGCACAGGGGCAGAAAGGGGTACGTGGGCCCCACTGTCAGGGATACAAGACGAAGGTGTAAGAAAGTTTTTCTTGCTAAGGATTTCTTTAGGATGCACCAAATCTAGATCATTCAATGCGATGGAACGGCCCTGACTGAGTAAGCGGGGTCTGACGGCATAATTAACCCCGCCCTGCTAGTGATGTCAGCTACACTGTGGCCATCTCCGTAGCTGTCCTGTTTGCGCCAGCTACGATGTGACACAAAGGTGCTCGGGGGAGGCAGGCCGCTCTGTCTTATCTAACTTGTCCTGTTGTCAGGGCAGGAGCAAGGGAGATGGCAGCAAAGACTGGCATTGGAGGAATGATGGCTACAATGGTAGGATCATTTAATGTGCGCTGTTTAGCATATTGCAACCCACGCCATCGTGAGTATATATGGGCTAGGGGGTGCAACTGTAAAGGGTTTCTCAGATCGATCTCGAGATTAGACTCCTAGAGACTAGCCAGTTCACACGTGGCAAGAAACTTGAGCAGGATTAGGACTATTACCCGATCAGGGAGATTTGAACCTGGGTAAAACTTGCAGTCTGTTCTTGTGTTCTTGCGCCAAGAGAGAGAAGAGGAGCGAGCTAACTGCGCACACTCCCACTGTCGAACAACCGAATTAGGTCCGGAAAAACCTATCAGTTGAAATACGCCGACAATCCTCTATAGTTTTGTCCCTGCATTTGGACTCATTGGGTGGTGGGCTATACACAGGATCCGTATATCACAATTGTCTCCTCGAGTAAGAATACACTTCCCAAATCACCCATGCTCCCCAAACCCACGCCTGAAAACCCTTTGCCTTATGTGCGGAAGAGAAAAAAAAAAAACTTCCCCAGTTCTCACGAGGTACACCTTCAAAAATGTTCTCACGAGGACGACAAGGTGAGCAAAACCATTCCCCGGAATTTCTGCTGCTATCCTCCGCTGCTTATTGGGATCCAAATCTCCGTCTCCCAACCCACCTCTTGAATTTGTCCGCACGTTCATGAATTTATAGGGCGCGGACGATTCATCCGAAAGATTTTTTAGTTTGGGTTTCTTCTCTCATCTGATTTCGTTCTTGGTCGCAGAGAACGCGTCATCTTTTTTCTTTGTGGAGAGCGATGGGTGAAGGTGGAGATGGGAAGTCGTTCAATTTTTTTCAAGTTCTTTTTGGTACGACATTTCTGTATCTTTCATGTATTTATCTGCGTTCTTTATTGTACATTTCAAATTTTATGTTAAATATACACATATAAAGGGTTGAACGATATGTAGGTCTTTTGTTTATCAGTGTACAGTTTTGAGGTAATAAATGCAGGCACTGTAAGAGCTGATACTTCAGCCATTTCTTCTCTGTATAGCCAATTCTATTTTCTGTACAAGGATTCGAAACATACCATTTAATCCTATAATATATAGTTTTGGTAGTTCTTTGTGCTGCATTTGCTTGATTTGGTTTTGCCGATTCCAGAGGGTTTCATAGCTGGAGGAGCTGCTGGCGTTGTTGTGGAAACAGCTTTATACCCCATTGATACAATAAAAACCAGGCTTCAGGCAAGTTAATAATTATCATTTTGTCTGCTCATTTTGTAAATATTAGTCTTAAAATATTTGTCACACACAATCTTTTGGTATTACACACATGATGGTATGTGTCTATTTAGTATTAATTAATTTAAGATCTTGTGACTCATATTGTTGACTATAGAGCGATTTGATTCGATATAACTTTGTGACCAATTTTTACATACTTTCATGAATGTGCTTGCAATTTAATCATCTGTTCCATTTGTTTTGCTTCTTGTGCTTCCCAGGTACCATATACTTTGTTATCATGATTGTTCTGGTAACTAAGAAATTCATAAATGCAATGACAAGATTTATCCTTTCTGTAGGCAGCACAGGGTGGAAATAATATTGAATGGAAAGGCTTGTATTCTGGGTTAGCTGGAAATATTGCCGGTGTTCTTCCGTGAGTATATAGCAAAGAATAATAATTTTCTCATGTCTAAAATTAGAATATGAAAACTGTTTCGTTGGGTTGAGTCAGTTACTAAACAATGTATGGCAATATCGCCTCTTCTTGGCTGTATCAAACAGCCGAATTGGTAATTTACTGTGGGATGTACATCCCATATTTTTATTCACTTGCAATACCATGTTGATCTGATTTCCATCATTGACCACTAGTTGTATTCCAGATAATATAGCTAGATATCTTTGTTGAGATTCTCTGAGACCCAGATTATTTTGCAACAAATATGTGCTTATATGTTTTCCCTAACCAATCCATTAATTTCTACAGTGCTTCTGCAATATTTGTGGGGGTATATGAACCAAGTAAAAGAAAATTACTGGAAATGTTTCCTGAAAATTTGAGTGCTATTGCTCACTTGGTAAGTTAGCACAAAGATTGCTATATTTTTTCAACAACACCACACATGTGACTTGCCATAAAGTTGTCAATTTTCCTCATGTTGTAGCCATGGTTTATCTTTGAAACATTTTCTTGACAAATGCTGTATTTTCTTTAAGAAGTATGCTATAGACTGCAGGAGCAATTGGTGGGGCTGCTTCTTCTCTCATTCGTGTACCCACAGAGGTCTGTTCTGCTTTTTTATTTGATATTTACTAATGTTTACTCAAGTTTAAATTAATTTCACTGCATTCAGGTTGTTAAACAAAGAATGCAAATGAGTCAATTCAAGACCGCACCTGATGCTGTTCGCCTTATTATTCATAAAGAAGGATTTAGAGGTCTTTATGCTGTATGTCTTCTATGTTTTTAATTTATTTGACACCGATTTTCTTTATTTAACGTTTTGTGTAGCCGACTAATATTCCGTTATTTAATCTGGACAGCCGGAGTGTAAGTTCCCGTTCCTCACACTTGTTTCTTTTGGTTTGCAGGGCTATAGTTCCTTTCTGCTGCGAGATCTGCCATTTGATGCTATTCAATTCTGCATATATGAGCAACTTCGGATTGGCTATAAACTGGCGGTATTTGTATATCTGTCCTTATATTTGTAGGGATTGTTATATTATTCCTGAGGTCAACTATGTGCCTTAGTTTTTGCTGAAATGCCATTCTGACGTGATCTCAAATACTTGAAGCAGCCTAAGTTTTTTTTTTTTCTGAAATAGTGAAATTTGATGGTTTTCTAATTGCTATGTTGCCATTTCTGCGTCAGTACTTCTCAACATTACTGATTTCCATTGTCTGATATAGAGCCTTTTGATGGTCATAAGCATTTATCATGCATTATCGCAACGATCTAGACTTATATCATTACCTCTCTCTTTAGTTGTCGGTTAAGATGCTAGCATGATCATGTAAACCTGACTTTGGATGATATGGTTTCTTATTCAAGCTTTATGTCAGGTTCTGCCAGCACTGTTCGGCCGGTTAGGGCCGATGGGTTATGCGTTAAGCATCGTGTGGCCCCGTGGTTCGCGGCCTTCGCTAGGTATTAATCCAATGGAAGGATTTGCCAGCTTCGTAGGCTACGTGGGAGCATATGTCAACAGTTTTCTGCTGTTATATCCTTATTTTCCCCTTGAGGACGAGATGTTTGCGGAGGAGGGAGGAGATGTCAGGTTCGGCCAGGACTATTTGCACCCTGCCGAACCTGACCAAGCAGTTCGACCGGATAGGGCCGATGGGTTATGCGTTAAGGATCTGTTAAGTTATCTTTACTTTCCATGTTGGTGTTAGAGTTTGTTATTATTTGCACCACGGCCAAACCTGACCAATCAGTTCGGTCAGTTAGGACCGATGGGTTATGTGTCAAGGACTTTGTTATCTTTACTTTCCATGTTGGTGTTAGAGTTTGTTACAAGTTTGTTGAGTCTGTTTCAGAGTATTAAGGGTATTTCCATATTTAGCATTGGCTATATATCTGTTGCCTCTCAACCCTATGCCTCTCCCGGCACAGCCGGCCGTGTGGCTTGGGAATCGACGGCGCCCTCTAAACGCCGTCCTAAGGCCCCTATTTGACGTCCCGTGCACAACTACGATCTTCGTCGTCGCACACGCAACACTTTATTTGGCCATTTCTGTGATGAACTAACTTGAATTTTTATTCTGATCATATGACTATTAGAAAGTGTCCGCTAGGATTTACTAACCATCTCATGTCTATCGTATGGTCTATGAATGCAGGCAAAGAGAGAATTGAAAGACGCAGAGAATGCAATTATTGGTGCATTTGCTGGTATATGTGAATTTTCTTTTTTTTATTCATTGTCTACTTGTTCTGACAATGTCTGTCATTCTAAACTAAGCCTTGCTTTGTTCATCATAGCCTTATACTGCCCAGGGTTATTCTAAATGTTTCTAACTGACCCACTTTATATTGTCAGGTGCAATTACTGGGGCTGTAACGACACCCCTTGATGTCTTAAAGACAAGATTGATGGTTCAGGTGAATCCTTGTGATCCTAATGAAACCTTCACCATAGAAAACCTTGTTTGACATTACTTTTTATTTTAACTTTTTGTGCAATTTACAGGGACATGCAAATAAATATAAAGGAATCGTAAGCTGCGCTCAAACAATTCTGCGAGAAGAAGGTGCTGGTGCTTTCTTAAAGGTAAATTATTGCGACCAAATCAATGTTTTAAAGATGCTGTATAAATACATCTTTGACCATCAATGAAAAAATCTTTGCTTTCAGTTGCATTTAAATTACCATACCAGAGCATTCACTTGAAATATGTTTCCTATGTCAATAAATTCAGGCAAAAGTTCTTGTATGCAACTGCAGTCTAATCCCTCCCGTGCCATCACTTCCTATGCCACCCTGGTCAAGTCCATATGGAGTTGCATATGGACGCTTATACCCCTAACGTTTCAATACATTGGAAAATAAGATAAATTCTTAAAACATTATAGAAAACTCATATATTTTTAGAAAACTTTCTACGGTTTCAGGATATTATTATTTTGTGTACCATGTGACAATGATTTTTTTAAAAAATTTTGATGTGAAATTTTATATTAAAATTAATGATGCCTAGTGTCAGGAAATTAATTTTATATTATAATTTTGTGTTATAAATATAAAGTTTAACAACAAGTAAATCATTATTTTACATAAATTGAGAAATTTGAATCACTTGGCTTGAAGTTAAAAGGCAGAAAAAGCATGAGTATTTTGGGCATTATGGTTAGCTTTCTAAGGACATCACCAATGATTTCTTAACTTAGGACTTCCCAATTACCATTCACATCTCTTTTTCACTATTAATCTACATTTCTTTCTCTATTATTTTATTTGTTACAGTATTATGATGTCCTAAGTTAGAATCCATTTGATATGCCGCAAGGGTCTTACCCTAAGAGCATCAACATCAGCCTCCCCATCAGCACTGGCCGGCATTAGCACCCATGCTGCGTGGCAAAAAATTTCAAACGCAACAGAGTGGTGCCTGCTATTAGTGCCTGCAACAGCGCGTGGGAGTGTTAGTGCATGATGCAGGCCAGCAGATGTGGTGCCTGCCGGTCATGCTCTAACAAAGCTAACGACGATGGCATGTTTGGTATCTAGTTGCTAATGTGATGTCACTTAATGTTAGTGCAAATATGGTGGCATAGGAAGAATTGGGGAACTCTGCACTGGCATACAAGGATTTATCTGATAAACCAATTGATTAATTTACAACATGGAATACTCGCCTCTATCTGCTGGTGTATGTATTTTGATCAATTATTATTCTACCAGCAGGGTATTGAGCCAAGGGTATTATGGATTGGCATCGGTGGGTCTATCTTCTTTGGCGTTCTAGAGAAAACAAAATCAATGTTAGCTGAGAGGAACAACCACAAAGATACCAAACTCAAGCACTAGATGATTGATCATTTTGAATTAAAAGCCATTTCCTTAGGATGTTCGGCAGAACGTGGAAACGTCAAGCTCACATCCTTATTCATTCCATTTCAATGCTAGGTTGCCATTTTTCAGCGCATCCTGAGACAAATTTTAGGAATAGATCTGAGCCAGATCTCTTCGGTTTGGGCCCAATGACATCATCTAGCTTTGGTGCCCCCCTCGTCTGGACATCATTATGAGTTTGTACCCATTAGGACTCTTAACACTCGATGGATGAATATCCACAAAAAAAAACTACTAATGGATCAGACCTGCTTGGTTCATACGCTAGATTAATCGTCAAACACAGATAATAATCATATTATGTCTGCTAAAACTTGATACATGCATATACTAGTGAAGCTAAGATGAGATGTGTGCCACCCTTATGATAGCTTGACTATTCACTCTAACTTGTAATAGATTCTAAAATCATGATTAGTTTTTTAATCACATTGGCACTCCTTATATTTATAATCCAATCACATTGTGGGGTCTAAGGATATCTCTCCTTTTACTAAGATGACAAATTCTACCTTGATTGCTCGCATATCATGTCATGTTTAAAATTGATTATGCATCGAGATGTATCAATTTGTATATGCATTTGATTTATTTGGTTGACCTTACTTGATGTCCATACTTCATTTTAATCGAGGCGTATGTGTGCAATCATTGTGATGCATGTAAGTCCTACAGACACCTAATCCACTTATAGTTTAGGTGAGGATTCAAATTTTAAATTGATTTGTTAATATTAGTTTTAGCCTAAAAATCCACTGTGAGTCGGATGGTTCGACAGGGTTGGTAGTTGGGACCATGATTTAGATGATCGATCCGGAGAGGCACTAGGATGGTTTGTTATACGGGATAGCCATCAGTTGGAAGATGAAAACAAAGAGGGTGAAGTCCGGGTCAAATGTATTTCGACCTTGTACCATCTGTTGGACGAACCGTTGAAACATTACGTTTTTCGCTTGTGCACAAGTCAGATGGGTCAACAAAACTCACACGGTCTATAGAATTTTGTTCCAGTGGTGTGCATCAGCCGGGATGGATAGTCCGACTTAAATGTGATTTTTTGTTTATTATGTCAAAAAGCTAGCTATTAATTCATAGGTATCCACCTACTTCTATATTCCTAGAGATTTTGTCTCATCCGGCTTCTACTGTTCCTAAGCACAGTGCCCCACTTACCTCTCTCTGCCTCTCTCTCTCCCCTACTACCCGATGCCGCCCGCCGCTCACCGCCTCAGTCCTGCCTCGGTGTCGCCTGCTCCTGCATCCAAGCAGCGGTGGATCAAGCCACTATCGCCACGTAGCTCTCCATCGCTTATGCGTCCCACGCTGGCGTTGCCATGCTTATCCTCCCCGCCGGTATAAACCTCACCGACGCCTCGGTTTTTCCTTTTCTTCTCCATTTCTTTCGCTCTCGAGCATCTGCGCCTGCTCGCTGTTGTCTCCGGTGCCTCCCGGAGCTCACCGTGCAATGCTAGCGATGCCGGAGCCGTCGTATTGCCGGAATCCCTCGTCGACCCGAAACCCTTGGCGAGCATCTCTCCGTTGATTTCTTCCTATTCGGTAAGCCTCGGTCCGATTCCTCGCGCTGGTAGTATCTCCTCCACCTCACGAGCATTTCCCCTCACTTGATTTGACATGTTCGCCCCTAACAAGTTGCCTCAACACATCAACAATCTCCTAATCATGTACATAATTCACCTGCAACTGCACTGGACAAAATTCAGGTATGTCTTGTCTTCTCATCTCAGTTAACCACAAAGTATAGAATAGAATGGAGAAAAAAGTACATTCACTGAACTCAATTACATATTCATTCACCGGAATTATTTACGTGTTCATTCACTGAACTTAGTGACAAAATTAGCATCACACACTGAAAAAATTGATCGGAGTATTTACATGCTGCCAATGCCATTGCCAATTCAAATTACAATTGAAAACAAAAGTTGAACCGTATACAACTCAATCTGAACCATGGTTGAAATCTCACTCTAAACCATGGTTGAAATCTCAATCTAAACCATGATTGAAATCTCACGGGCTGGGTGAAGTCTTGGTGGCGGCAAGGCGCGGAGGAGGCCGCCACTAGATGGTTGTCATCGTCGTCTCGGCGTCGGTGAAGTCTTGGCAGTGGCCAGGCGGGGAGGGGGAACAAGGCTTCTTGAAGTCTTGGCAGCGGCGAGGCGCGGAGGAGGCCACCACCGCATGGTCGTCGTCGTCTTGGCGTCGGTGAGGAGCCTCCACCGCCGTCGTGGTGGGAGGAGTAGCCGCCGAAACCCTTGGGTTGGGGGTCTCCAGATCTGGGGGGTGCGGGCATCGGGTTTGGGGGAGAAAGAGGTGTTGGAGCACTCCGGTCGGGGCGGCAGGGGGAGAGGGACTGTCGGACGGGAGTTCTCGGTGGCGGTGCTCCCCGGCGTCTCAAGGTGAGAGAGAGCGAGAGAAAAAGCGAGTGAGACTGATGGGGAGGGGAAAAAATTGCAACGAGCCGAGCCCTGTAGAGGAGCCGATCGGGGAGAGCAGCTTTACATCGATTGGGGCGCTGCGTTGGATGGGCACGGCGGCCACGTGTCGGTGATCCAGGATGGGTATGCACGGGTGGGGATTTACACCCCGTATCCACCAATTTTTTTTCCGTATTATGGGTGCTCGGTATTTAAAATAGGCGAGCCGTCCACGGCCGTAGCCCGTAGCTCGCAGGCAAGCTTTACATATGGGCCTATGCGTGTCTCAAATCGGCGTATTAGGCCGTATGCGAGAGGACTCAAATAGGACGTAGCGCGTCACAGCCCACATGCTTTAGGGGCATACTCGGGCAGCCCAGCAGTCTCGTCTCATCCACGGCCCGTATCATTAGGGCTGGTCCCAGTTGACAGCGGGACAAACTTGGTGGCGTAAAGCCAAACCACACAGTTAGCCAGTGGCAAGAGTAGGAAAAATGAAATGAGCAATAGCAAGTTAGCAACATGGCACATTCATTTGTAAACCATGGAAGGTAACGTTGCATGGACAGCCGTCTCAATTAATGTCTCATAGGACATACATATACATATATATGTACATACTGCTAATACTTCAAACACGAATGACACATATGATGCACTACTCAACCGATACAAAAAAATTTCGTATAACTTCGTATAATGTATGCTATACGAAGTTATTACGGGCAGGGTTGGTTAGTGTTAGAGTCAGACTCTATCCAGGCCTCCACTATATAAAAGGAGGCAGCCCTGGTGTAACCGAGACAACGACTTCATAATAGTAGCATAAGCAAGAGAGGAGGTCAGCGGCCGGCATGTGGTCGTGACCTGGTTAGCCGGTGTGCTGCGGTATTATGTATTGGGGAGGAGTGCCCATAATCAGAGCCCCGCAGATGTAGGCGAAAGCCGAACTGCGTTAACAAACATCGTGTCTTCCGGTGTCATTCGTGATCTTGCATCGGCGCATATCCTAACAAGTTGCCTCAACACATCAACAATCTCCTAATCATGTACATAATTCACCTGCAACTGCACTGGACAAAATTCAGGTATGTCTTGTCTTCTCATCTCAGTTAACCACAAAGTATAGAATAGAATGGAGAAAAAAGTACATTCACTGAACTCAATTACATATTCATTCACCGGAATTATTTACGTGTTCATTCACTGAACTTAGTGACAAAATTAGCATCACACACTGAAAAAATTGATCGGAGTATTTACATGCTGCCAATGCCATTGCCAATTCAAATTACAATTGAAAACAAAAGTTGAACCGTATACAACTCAATCTGAACCATGGTTGAAATCTCACTCTAAACCATGGTTGAAATCTCAATCTAAACCATGATTGAAATCTCACGGGCTGGGTGAAGTCTTGGTGGCGGCAAGGCGCGGAGGAGGCCGCCACTAGATGGTTGTCATCGTCGTCTCGGCGTCGGTGAAGTCTTGGCAGTGGCCAGGCGGGGAGGGGGAACAAGGCTTCTTGAAGTCTTGGCAGCGGCGAGGCGCGGAGGAGGCCACCACCGCATGGTCGTCGTCGTCTTGGCGTCGGTGAGGAGCCTCCACCGCCGTCGTGGTGGGAGGAGTAGCCGCCGAAACCCTTGGGTTGGGGGTCTCCAGATCTGGGGGGTGCGGGCATCGGGTTTGGGGGAGAAAGAGGTGTTGGAGCACTCCGGTCGGGGCGGCAGGGGGAGAGGGACTGTCGGACGGGAGTTCTCGGTGGCGGTGCTCCCCGGCGTCTCAAGGTGAGAGAGAGCGAGAGAAAAAGCGAGTGAGACTGATGGGGAGGGGAAAAAATTGCAACGAGCCGAGCCCTGTAGAGGAGCCGATCGGGGAGAGCAGCTTTACATCGATTGGGGCGCTGCGTTGGATGGGCACGGCGGCCACGTGTCGGTGATCCAGGATGGGTATGCACGGGTGGGGATTTACACCCCGTATCCACCAAATTTTTTTCCCAATTCTCGGTTCTAATGTTCTAACAAGCGGAAGCAAAAGAACTAACACTAGCAAACCTAATTCATCATCACAGGCAAGTAAATGCAATTTATTGAAAAGAAAATGACATAGTAAACAAGTGAGAGAAAACACGGTATTTGTTTCATCGAAGTTTGGAGTTGCAACTCCTACTCTCCGTTGAGGCTAGCCCTTGCGCATAAGGACCGACTCTCCCTCGAGCCACACGCCTCACTCTCTCCCCGATAGTCGTTCCGCCACTCTGGCGAGGTGGACTCCGTCACCCGTACACCGTGTAGCCACAAGCCAAGGCCTACTCCCAAGCCCACACCCCCGAAAAGAACGCCGTTTTTAAAGGTAATAATGCCGAACCACCCCAATCGTACCGGATCGAAGGACTTTCTCGTATAACTTCGTATAATGTATGCTATACGAAGTTATTACGTAGTCGGAATTAATCGGTAATCGGTCCTAATCGGAGGACAATCGGCTAG
Source organism: Raddia distichophylla (assembly GCA_005191435.1). Taxonomy (NCBI): domain Eukaryota; kingdom Viridiplantae; phylum Streptophyta; class Magnoliopsida; order Poales; family Poaceae; genus Raddia; species Raddia distichophylla. The sequence goes on along the minus strand of SPJY01009385.1, from coordinate 1,582,844 downwards.
AGATTAATCGGGGACTAATCGGGGATTAATCGGGATTTTTAGAACCTTGATCATCGTAAAATAAAAGGTCTCAGGTCTGGAGGGTGTTGAGTATCCGTGGTATTAGATTAGTGGTATCATCGTATGATACTAATGTCTAACTAGTAAAATAAAAAAAATCTAAAAAAATAAAAAATTGTAAAAGTATTTAAAATGGGTTGATTAGAATTTTAGATGAATTATAAAATTTCTTCTATGTAATTTGGACTTCAAATAAAAAAGATATAAAAATGTGAAATTTAATTACAAATAAAATCAACTGCATGTATAAGTAGTTAGTTGCTAGTTATTTGAATGAAGAGACAATGCATCACATCTCCTCCCGTGCACCAAAACAAAATCAGCGCGCATCGGACGACTAGAATTGTGCGGCCGCAGCAGCGATCCGACAATGGATCCCTATCCCGTTGGCGCGCGCGTAGGACGGGATCCCGTCGTGAAGTATTTCCTTAAAGTATTGTTCCCTCTACATCTATATCTATGAGTTCATCTTCTAGTGTTCTTATCTGTAATATTTGAGCGCACTAGAAACTTTTGAATTACATCTAGTCCCATAATATTTGAAATTGATTAGTGTTATTTCGATAGGTGCCATTGCACGACTTCTTTATTTGAGATCTACTCTTCCTTTCATATTTGGATAGATGTCATTCTAAAACTGTGTTTATTGCATATATGCCAATCTGTATGCCAAATGCACTATTTTAGCACCTTATTTTGAAAATCCAACAATTTTAACTGTCTTCAACATCTATTCACGTTAAAATGCAACGTGGTCCGGTGAGCTTGAATGGCGAAGCCATTGTGCTCTGTCGCCAGTCATGCACCTGCTGGTGATGCTAAGGCGAGACTCATCGTAGCCAGTAAGCCAGAGGATGTGAGGCGACAGGGGACAATGGTGGCTCGGGCACTATAGACCTAAGCTGGCTCGGACAGGGTCGAGGGAGGCTTTGAAAAGGCTAGATCCATTGATAGGAAGTGCATCGGTCAGGCAACGTGAGGCATACCGTTGTTGAGCACGCCTTTTCCCAAGGATGGTGGGGACGCCGAGCCAGAGGCTGGGGAGGGGTGTGGAGAACAAATGGTGGCCCCAACCCCTATCAGATTTAAGAAGAAACTGAAAATGAGAAAGAGAGAGGAGAGTGAAGGGAGATATGGAGACACGGATGTAGAAGATGAGGGCAAAATGACCATGATATGCAAAGAGTCAAGAGTGCAAAAAAAAAAAAAAATGGAACGTATGGTGCGCGGAGTGGCTATCCGGTAAACATGGTTTTGTAATGGCATCTATCCAAATATGAAAAGGTGAGTGGCAAACCACTAAAGAGGAGGTTGTGCAATGCATTCGTTGAATTAACCCTATAATATATTATAATGTGCCATGAGAAATCATGAGGAACTTGAGCTGAAATCGACAATAAATTATAACTTTAAAAAGTTGTGGACCCTTGATAGGGTCTCGAAGAGCCCAATAATTGTTAAAAATATTTTTGGAGAAAAACCATTCAAAGTTTTAGGGCTACAAAGTGATACAACGTTTGACTTAAAAAATAATAAATTCCTATTAATTTAAATTTAAAGTAAAATAACAAGACGTTAATTTTATTTAAATTTATGCATAAGAATTTATTATTACAAGGGGGTCACTCCATTATAAATATAGATGGTCAAACGGGCGGCACGACACGACACGACACTAGCACGACGCGGCACGGGCACAATTAGGTATGGCACGAAGAGGCACGAATAGATAATCGTGTCGTGCCGTGCCAGCCCATGGACCGAGGGTCAGGCCCAGGCATGGCACCGGGAAGAATTAATTGTGTCGTGCTAGCACGATTGGCCCGCCGTGTCATTCGTGCCATGCCGGCCCGCCAGCCTGGATAAAAAATGGCTCACTCAAATCAACACAACATGCACATCACAAGCATCACAAGTATACATGATGACAATTCACAAAAACATGTTACAAAACATGAAATCAACAAGCACAATTTGACACTGGACATATCAGAATTCAGAAACTTCAGATTAATAGAGTTGTTTATACAAAATTTGGCTTCCTCATTAAAAATCTTTCTAGATAAAAACTCATACCTCATGAGAAAACCCTAGAAAGGAAAAAGAGTACAACCCAGCTCATTCTAAGTTCAGTTCATAGTTCATGCTTCATACAGTCCATTACATAACATATTTACACACTGTCAAAGTGCCAGTGACATTGTAAGTTTTTCAGGCTTGAGCATCAGGTGCTTCAGAAGGATCGGCACAACCAGCAGGTCCAGCAGCAGCAACAGCTTCATCAAGGTATAAGTTTGTGAATTAAGCTTCAAGGTCTTTGTCCTCCAAGTTATGTTGTGCTTTTGCATCACCCAGTTCCCAATCCTTGAGGCAGGATAGGATCTCCACCATCTTAGGGTTCAAACGACGTCGCCGCTCCTCAATCACCCTGCCAGTTAGACTAAATGTAGATTATGAAGACATAGTGGACACAGGCACTATCATGACATCTTTAGCTAAAATAGACTGAATAGGATAAGTAAGTTTGTGTTCATGCCACCAATTGAGAATGTCGAAGTCATCGTCGTAGTGGGTGACATTGTGACTGTCCAGGTAAGTAGACATCTCGGAAACAAAAGTTGGAACAAACAAAGGCAAAAGTTGAAACAGGTGATCTCCCGCTACTAGTACCAGCACCACCAGGTCCACAACCAGGGGGTAGACAAGAACCATCACCAGCACCAGAACCAGAACCAGAAACAGAAACAGAATCACCTAAACTTGCAACAGAGCCACATGCAGAAGTAGAACCAGAAGTTGCAGAATCAGCTGCACCAAAACTTTTACCCCAATCTATCTTCTTCTTACCAGTACCAGTGATTGGTTATGAAGGCCTTTGTAATCTCACTGCACCAAACTTGGTTTCATAATTGGAAAAAGTTCTATTTAATTCAGCCCTAACCTCATTTAAATAGTTAGAATAATCTGTACCAGTGAGGTTAGATAACAGGAAAAGAACATTACTGAAACGTCTCATCTTAGCTCTAGAATCCAAAATAAATGCAAAGGCATATAACATTGGTATATTCCTTCAGTACTTCAGAAATTTAGATTTTATAGAAACAACTATATCTCTAAGCAATTGGTCATTCTCATGTGAGTTAAGATGTCCAACAATGTCAAGAATGTGATGCAACATCAATGGAGATGTGGGATAATTAACACCAGAAAAGAGCAACAGTAGAATCATAGAAGAGCTCTAGGAATTGCAATATTTTTTCACCAACATACCAGTGTGCATTAGTGAGTAGGGTCTGGCCCCCATGCTGCTGGAGATAGTGAGTGTGGATAAAGACAAAGAAAGTGCTTCTATATGGTATCAAGTGTTTGAGCATGAGATAAGTGGAGTTCCATCTCACATCCATGTCCAAACCAAACTTACGGGTCTGACTCCCATAGAACACAGCAGCTCTTGTATGCAGCAATACGTTGGTTTGAAGAATTCAAAAAAGAAATTTTTGTACTGAAAGCCTCAACATAAGGCTTCAACCTCTTGAAACTAGACTTAACAATTAGATTGATTATATGGCAACCACAACATTGATGCAGGAAAACAGAGCCAACATATCTGGTTGTTAATGAGATCCAATACATACAGGTTCTTGAGTCTTCCAATGCCTGGAAGAAAACTACAAGCTCTTGGATGGATTTCATGGATTTGGCAACCTGTAGCTCTGGATTTCTTCTATTTAGATTATTAGTTTGTATGAGATGTGTAACAGCGGCATGTGATGGAACCAACCTGCAACTCTAGATTTCTTCCATTTAGATTGTAGTTCTTGTACGAGATGTTCATTATGTAATCTTCCTTTTATTTTCTGAAATTGTAAGCTTTTATTTTCCAGTGTATGCTTGTAAGTTCTGAAATTGTATTGTATGAAATTGAGACCTGAAGAAGAATTTGTTCAAAATTTGTTTTGTTCTACATCTGAATGTCATACATGGCTGGGCACATTTACACAATACAAGCTGGACAGAACAGAGATATAACCTAAAGAAATGCCTTTGATTCAAAAGTTGACAAGAAATTATGTCCAGGTTATCACTTGATGTATAGTACAGCTGCACCAATGAACCAACCGAACAGCACCAAAGTATGATTTTGCCTGAAACTTTGCAAAATTCAGGGCTTGCAAAATTGCCTTGAAAAAAGGGGCATAAACACACTTGTCCATATTTTAGATTCCAGAACACTGTGTGCATAAAAGAATTAGTACTGTCCAGATTCTAGATTCTAGAATAGAGAACTTTAATTCAAATCTAATCATATCCAGAATTTCAGCATTTCAGATTACATAGCCATTCAAATAGGACTTGCTTCAGTTTACGTAGCCACATATAGTGTAGAGCAACACAAACGAGCAGGCCACACACAGGGTTAATGTATATTACATGGAATTGATTCAGTTTTCATGATTTCGCTCTCCATCAAAATTAATTTTCCTAACAGCCGACTGCAATGTAGCATCCTGATCAACTCCAAATAAGAGACCTGTATATCTTCCTTGTATATATGGAGCAGCCATGGTAGAAGAATTCCCATACATATTAAAGTGTGGAATTGTGGCATTAACCTTGGATCAACGGAGCAGTTGTGGTACCAACATTAAGATCCTGTGTCAAAATTTGTAATTGTTCATAAATATGCATGTAAATCAATAGATTATGAAAATGGCAGAATGAGTCGAAGTTGGGCTGGCTCATCCCGGCTTCATCCCGACTTCCCGAATCTACCCAATTAGCTTTCGATCCGCTTCTATAACATGCCGTTGAGACCTCAGTTTGTGGGACTTATTTGGACTAGCAAGATAATGATTGTGATCAAGTACAACCTTTTGCATTGTCCAAATCCCCTCTCTGCTGGTACTAAACTGAACACGGGCATCACAACCCGTCCTTGTAGTGTCCTGTGATGACTCAGTTTCTGGATGTCCTTGGTTACTGCAAACTATATATTTCTGATATATAGTTTTATCTACTCGGTGCTTTGTTTAGTTCTTTCTAATACTGAACCCAACCTTACCGGCATAGGTGTTGTACTTTTCATAAGCTTCTTTTTCTGACTCGAAAGACATTCCAACTTCAGGAACGATCAAAGTTGGCCCAATTTTATTAACCACCTATGATACAATTAGTTGAGAATTAAAGTTACATCACAGTACAAAGTACTATATTCTTCCTCGGATATGCGCACATTATGCATGATGAAATTGTACATATGAAAAAAAACATGACGAAACTAGGTGATGACGCTACCTGCGTTGTCTGCTCTCTGTTGTCAATCTCGCGATGCTTAGGGCGATGATGAGGGCGACAAGTGCGGTGGCCGCAAGTTCGTGTAGGTGGCGCAGGGATAGCAGATGAAGAGGCCAAGGTGGTTCGAGTTTGTGGCGGCGGCGCAGGTGAAGAGACGCGGAAACGAAGGGAAAAGGTCGGAGCGGAGCTGGGACGGGAAGGCAAGCCGGAGCCAAGCTGGGACAGGGAGGCTGAGCCGAGAGCTCGCTGGGATTGGGCTTGGATGGGTGCTGCTGCCTGCTGCGTGTGATGGGCGCGGCTGCCACGCGTCTGCGATCCAGGACGGGTATGCACGGGTGGGGATTTACACCCCGTATCCACCAAATTTTTTTCCCAATTCTCGGTTCTAATGTTCTAACAAGCGGAAGCAAAAGAACTAACACTAGCAAACCTAATTCATCATCACAGGCAAGTAAATGCAATTTATTGAAAAGAAAATGACATAGTAAACAAGTGAGAGAAAACACGGTATTTGTTTCATCGAAGTTTGGAGTTGCAACTCCTACTCTCCGTTGAGGCTAGCCCTTGCGCATAAGGACCGACTCTCCCTCGAGCCACACGCCTCACTCTCTCCCCGATAGTCGTTCCGCCACTCTGGCGAGGTGGACTCCGTCACCCGTACACCGTGTAGCCACAAGCCAAGGCCTACTCCCAAGCCCACACCCCCGAAAAGAACGCCGTTTTTAAAGGTAATAATGCCGAACCACCCCAATCGTACCGGATCGAAGGACTTTCATGAAGCTCATGTGGGGAAAGGTGGGTGGAGATCAAAATTAGATGGAGGAATGGCTCTATAACACCACTAAGTTGAGAATGTGATGGAGCAAGATGAAATAGAGCAGCAAACCTCAAGAAGCCAGTCCACCAAACTCTATTTATACCCGTCAAACTAGTCATTAAAGCTCGGGACAGCTAAAAAAAACTAACCATTACAACTCCATAGGACGCGTCCGGTGGTCCACCGGACTTAACCGGTGGAGGCAACGTGAACGCAGGAATAGGACAAAGATAGGGTTAGAGGTTTTGTCCAGACGCGTCCGGTCAGTAACACCCGTCCAGCCACCATCGGTCGCACGGAAAAATCCTCAACCTATGTTTTCTAGTGGCGATCGAGCGCATCCGGCCACCCACCGAACGAGTCCGGTGTAGAAAATTACCGGACAGAGAGTTTTTGGGTCACGAGCGCATAATTAAATATGCCCGCCGGACGAGTCCGGTGACCCACTGGATGCGTCCGGTGGGGCTATAAAATACAAGTGCTTCGGAATGGCTCAAGCTCTAATATCTCTTGATTTCTCACTAGGCTTTACACAGGATTGAGGGAGAATTGGACTCAGAAACAAAGTTTAGGAAAGAGCAATGATTCGGCAGGATCGACACTGTTCAAACCCCCTTTGAAGCATGCAAATAAACCAAAAATTAACCTACCTACTTGTAATCTAGACATGTCCTCAACATATGCCCGACCACACCTTTAACCTGTTTGGAGCAATTCCGAAGCTTGCCGACGCCTTGCTAGGATTTCATAAACCTCTGAGAACACCCTAACGCCTTGATCAATTTTAATACCCCGTCATCAATACCATTAATACTCCTAGGCTCAATTTGAGCTCACAGCCACGACTAGCCGAACGAGGCCCACCTTTACTTCGGGGGCAACCATTGGGCTGGTAGTGGCAAGCGGCGAAGCCCAACGTGGCTAGGACAAGCCCCCCACAACAGCGATGCGGAGGATTCGGCGCCTGGCGCGGGGCCGGTGGCCTACGAGGCAGTGCATCGAGGACAGCAAAACGCCGATGACCATGGGGTATAACGGTGGGAACCCTAGGGCCAGGCAGTTGCAAGGAGTAATGTGACATCCTCTATTTTCTCGTATGTCACTTGTATTTTCGAAAACCAAAAAGTAAATTAAAAGGGAATATTGTTATATACGAAACCCTGATTTAATTAATTTAAACTAGGTTTAAGCCAAAACCCTAGAAGACCCTTTAGGAAAATTCTGGAAAAATTCCAGTACTTCCTTGAAGCCATCACCAAGAAACCCTCCCAATTCCATGTCCAAATTTCAAAGCTAGCTCGTGATTCCTTGAAGTTTTGCCGTTCTGCCGCGAGCTCGTCAAATCCATCAAATAATGAGCGAACGAGGGAATCTCGTGCTCAAATTTGGATGGAACCTTTTTGAAGCCTAATCCGATTTACCCTCCAAATTTCACCCCAATCCAGCAAAGGAAACTCCATTTTCCTGATAAACAAACCCGAAACCTATCTGAATTCTACCCGGATTAGAATTCGAGTCCTAATCCAACACCTCTTAGCCCAAGGCCCAGCCTTGGTCGTCCAAGACACTATATAAACCCCCAAGACCCCAGTCCCAACACCTCATCATGAAATCCCTCAAGTCCCAAACCCTAGCCGTCAAAAATCCTTCCCACCGAAACCCTTTTCTACAGATCCCTCTCTGTTCCTTGACCAAACTCAAGATTAGATGGTGCCATGTCGAAGATCTCGTCGAGACGGTCCAGATGGGTACCCGGATCATCAAAAACGGTGGAGAATTGCGCCCGGAATCGCTCGCCGGAGTTGGCCGCCGCGTCGCCGTCGCCCTCGCCGCCGGCAGCCTCGGCATGCGCGCCCCGCCGCCGCATCAGCCGCGCGCCACCCAGCGCCGACACCTGTCCCGCCCCGCCGCCAGCCTCGCGCCCGCCCGCGTGCGCAAAGTGAACCTAAAAACCCACGTCAGTCACCTAAGAAACCGAAAGCAAGCTATAGCGAAGCTTGCTAACAAGGGCCACATCCACAAGGATAGCTTGATCACTAACCTAGATAGTACAAGAACTGAAGATGAGTCCCCGAAAGTGATTTTCTCACCATGGGGCGCACGAACTAGGGAGGAGAACCAACGAGAGTTTTCGGTCATGTGACAACAACAACCGAAATCGATGATCCACAAGTCCCCCCTCCTAGCCCGACGTGCCTGAATGAACGAGTAAAGAAACGAATAAAAGAGTTGTCTTTGGAACCCAATACTGAGTCACGCGACCCAAATGAGCGGACTTTACCCGAACTAGGTCAACTCCTGTAGTAGAAGCACGTCCCTATGCTAGACATGGAGCATTCTACTGTTGAGCCGAGGCAGATGCATCCAGTCCACACTTCCTTCCCTCGTTCCTATTGCTAGTCCTCCACCATGGAGTCGGCACCTCGCGTTGCAGATGAGCACCTTTGTTGCCAACAGGAGGCGCGCTTTGAGGACGACGCTGCTCTCGCCCCAAACCGACAACAGGATAAGCACCCAAAGGATGGGTTCCATGTCCTGGCTGTCTACCCACCGTTCTAACCTGAGGAGAAGCTAGCCTAGGTGCGGCTGCCATAGGAGGGCCTTGAATCTTGGCTGCTTTTCTATGCTCCTATTCCTGCTTGGCACGATGGAAGCAGTCCTTCTACGTGTGTCATATCCTACGGCAAAAGGTGCAAACGACTCCTTTTCCTCTCCCAGGGGCCAAAGCAACAGTGGGACTATCCATCTTAGGTAACTCTCATACACAGCAGCCTGGACCAGCCTCGTAGCAAGTCTCTCTTTGATTACCCTGACAGACCTGAAGACAGTGGCATCAAAAACCCTTTTCCTAAGTACCATGCTTTACTCGTTTATATCTAGACCAAGGACTCTAGGAGGGTGTTTTCTAATGTATTCAAGCCAATCATAACCAAGGCCTCCGTAATAACTTCGTATAGCATACATTATACGAAGTTATACGAAACCTGATGGGTTGGTTTTGGTTTGAGTATCGAGGCTTGTGAAGTTTTGTAGAGGGGGTTTCGAAGCCGAGCTCTGTTTGTTATCTTGGGAGTCTATTCATCTTATTAATGGTTCAACAAATGTTTTCACAACATTTAAATTAATATTGACTAGAATAGGTGTTTATGCAAATTAACCATCCTGTTCTTGTCATTATCCTTGCATCATTTATAAGGACTCTTGCTGGGTAGCCGTGTACTCACTATACAAAAACCACGGATAAATTTGTATTCAGGAAAAGGATTAGGTTCGGTCTATCTTCAGGATCAGGAGGATCTTGTTCCGGACTTCGAGGAGGATTAGCTGGCGCTCAAGGGTCGGATTGGAGCATCATTATACATTTTCCGCTGCATATTTGAATTTCCGCACTCTGGTATATTGTGGAGATTATTATGTTATCCTTAATCAAACGAGTGTAATAAGTAGTTGTGTAACAATTACTTTTGCATATTATATAATTTCTCTTAGTTATTTGTGACTGTGTGATGATGTTCAACAAACTGTCGCTCACAATTGCTAGCATTGATCTCTGGGACTAGCAATGGATTGTGAGTGGATCCCGGTGAAGCCGGGGTTGTGACAAGTAAATAGGCCATTTGGCTAAAAAAGGTATTAAGCCCTCGAAAAGAGAAATTGTAATAAATTCCAGTGATCAAAGAAATAGGATTGTTCTTTAAGGAAGCGAGAACTTTCGATGTCCTATCAAATTAATATTTGTGTATGGATAGTGTTATATTATTTTTCATTAGTCTTTTAGACTATATAAACATCACATAACGTTGTGTTATTGTTGTCCTATTATTTTACCCTAGAAAATATTTACAATTACAATTATGTATGCAATTGTTCTGAGTTCGATATTAATTTTGTGTCCTTAATTATTCTAGCATTTATTTTTTGTAGTAGATGACGATTACGTTAGGTGCTAAATTAGCATGAGGCATGGGTCTTATGGCATAAGTTGCATCTTTAGTGTTGTCTACACCGCAAGGTGTGGAGTCTTTGCCCATAGTGAGAGAATCTCTCTCATAGTGGCATGATTTAAGTTATTTGGCTTAACTTAAATTGCAAAAAATCACAAAAATTGATAAACATTAAGACAAATACTAGAGAAATCTAGTAAATAAGAAGACCATTTTATCCAATGATTCACAACATTTTTTGTGCTTTATATTTACTTGAGTAAGTAAATTACAAAAGCATGATAATTACGTAGAAATCGCTGATATCTTAGAAATGAAGTTTGTTGAACTTGGGTTACGACAGTAATTATATGGCACGGGCTATGGATGTTAAAAGATTGTAAATACATCCCTCACATATTCTATGGATGTTGCAGAGCCCGTACCCGATAATTAGACACGCAACTCTTCCTTTTTTAGGCATCACCTCCATTTAGACCTTAAACTGTGATATTTAATGAAGGAGGATCCACTTAATTTGTGGAAGTGCATAAAGGACATATATGACCAACAAAGGGTGGTCATATTTCCTGAAAATCGGAAGGAATGATATATGTTGTGCTTTCAGGGTTTTAAATCCGTTACAACATTTTTCTTTTGTGATCATGGTGAATTCCAAATTGAGATTATGTAACAAAATTGTTAAAAATGAGGACTTTGCACTTTTCATTCTTTGATGAGGATATTGCAGCAACAATATCAGAAAAACTCCGAATTAATTTACACTCTATGTTAGGCAGGGAAACATGATAAACTTCAATTGAAGAATCATCATGCACCCCACAGGGGCAATTCATAAGTATGACTAGAAACAACATAAAGTGGCAATCATATAAAATGTGGAAATATAGATTATGCCATAGATGTGGTTGCAAGGGTCAATGAGCAAATGAACGGTACAAACCCAAGCATCCTTTTGAGCCATATCTCAAATATGTTGGCAAGAACAACAATAAAATTCACTTCACTAAAAATCCAGAAGAGAATCTTGATAAAGGACAAAATGATACTGTCAAGAATGTTGTTAACCATGAGGTGGTTCAATAGAAAGAAGATGAATTAAAAAATACATATCAAATGATTGTGAAATATGCTTCAAGATATATAGTATCTAATTATTACTCATTGATAAACATGTAATATTATACATAAATGTTGTATATTTCAGTTAACTAATTATATGCAATTATAGGTTTTCTTTGTTGCTCATTAAGAGCGAGGTTTTTGTTCATTAAGTTGAACATAATATATCATCTACTCCCTCCGGTTCCACAATACTTGACGTTTTAGGTTTGTCCTAAATTAAACTTTTAAAACTTTATCTATAAAAATCTTTTAAACTATTTGGATTATGCACATAAAAACCATACATATAAATTTTTATTAAAAAAATACTTTCACAATATCATATTTTCGTGGGTTTTGTACATATATTTCATTAGTAATTGATGGTTAAAGTTGCATTTTGAAGACTATGTCATTGTCCAAAACGACAAGTATTATAAAACTGGAGTGAGTATTTGTGTTAGATGTTTATTTTTTGATCCATTTAGACTTGAACTGTTCTATTTAAAGCTTTCTCATTTGGATAAGTTTATTGCTTGAAAAAATGTAGAATAGAAAATTTCGCTTTGAACATATCTTACATAGTGTAAGATAATTAATCTGACATATATCAAAAATGTGAAATTGTATGTCTAAATTTCTATGCTTCATATACCTTTCCTTGTGTGAATACTACGCTTGTTAAAGCCTTCATAATGCACCGATGTCTTTAGGTTAAATGAATTTTGTTTCCATTGTGGCATTATATGTATCCAAATGATGGATCAATTCATTTTTGGATCAAAGTGGCTATAATATTGTAAGTGCAAGTGACCTTGGTTTAATGCTAGTTTAATGACAAACCTCAAATATGCTTATTGTTATGAGACTAATATGTTTATTGTTAAGATTGGTTTAGGCCTTGTTATTTTCAGCGTATTGTTGCGTTTGCATATTATTGTAGCAAATTTAAGAGCCCTCAAAAAGAGGTCTAAAGATTTTTTTAAAAAAATAGTTTTAGGAACTTTGGAAGGACTACTAAAAGCCACGAAAAAATCGTTACAAATTATCACAACATATAGGCTATATATAAAAAAATTGCTATAGTAATGCATAACAGTATGTAACGCAGAAAAGAAAAAGGTCTTAGTCTCATCCTATATATTTAGAGGAAAATCATATATGTAAAGTGGACAAGATATTTATCCTAAAAGATATGTCTTATGCTAATTGAGGTATGCAACTCCTCTGTGTAATCACATGTTATTGGTTTATTAGATTTATACTCTTCATATTATGATGTATTTATTTGAAAATAAATATGTTATAAACATGTTGCTTGCTATTAATGATCCTCTAAGTCGATTTACTAGATAAACATTACTGTGTTTAAATAGCTTTGTGCATATATGCTATCTATGAATATTCTCACATGCACTTAGTTTAGTGAAGTTTAATCTAGACTGGTCCACAACTTCTCTCTTGTTTTAAATATGATTTTGCACATGTGTAAGTCATTAATATATTCTCATGTGCATCATTAAGTGAAGTTGTTTTTATTAATCGATCGTGAATATTAAACTTATTCATATTTATTGAGCATGTGGACTAATGTCTTTCGTGAGTGATTTTTAAGGAGTCCCATGAGTTTGTGTGATGACTAAGGTACGTTGAAAAATGACGGTTAAGTCGAGGTCAACAAGACACGGCGGTGTCACCAAGAGTTGAGAATTAAGTCAAGGTCGATTTGGCGGGATGATCATCGAGAAGGATGATCAAGTCAAAGTCAAATGGAACAAAAGTTTGATGTGGTGAATCGAGTTAAAGTTGACAAGACGAAAGCATCATCAATCATTTGGTGAAGGTCATCATGCATGATGCATGAAGGTTTGACGCATGGAACATCGACATCAAGTAAAATAACGACAAATGGTTATTCCTAAACTTGTAATCCTTTCAGATTTAATTTGAGTCTAAGAATTGTCGTACTATTAAGAGGGATGCAACGTTGACATGTCTCACACTACAGGAATGTGCAACTTTGTCGGCGGCCAAAAAGATCTCTGTCGACAGCCAAATAGCTGTGGACAAACTTCTGTCGGCGGCTCACACTAAACCGCCGACACAAATTACAGTATCGGCGGCCACACAACAGCCAACGACAATTCCTCAGTCCACCTCCCGCCCTCGAATACAAAATTCAAATTTGGCCGTAAATATCGGCGGCTAAAAATCTACCGTCGACACAGATGAACCCAAATAAGCGTCCTCGATGGGAAATTTGAATTTGTCTCCCGACTGAACAATTTGTATCGGCGGCAATATTAAACCCGTCGACATAGAGAGTAAAGAAAAGGTTGTCTTTTCGTCCCTAAACTATAGCGTTCATCCCATTTTATTCCTTGAAAACCAAAACCAGCATAACCCAGTCCCCCTCAATTGGTAAAACTGGGCACAAAATGGTTGCACTGACCGGTTACATGATGGTTATGGGTGTTTTTGGACATGGCAGTCCACGTGGCAGTTATGTATAACATGACAATGGACGTGGCAGTTTTGGCTAATGTAGCAATTCACATGTGGAGCCTATGGGACTGCCATGTCATAGTAAAATGCCGCATGGATTGCCACGTCAGTAAAAACCTAACTGTTCAAGGGACCATTGTCTCTAGTTTATACCAATTCACGGACCAGTTAACCTGGTTTTGGTTTTCTGTGACATATGATGAGACTTCGAGGAGTTAGTAAAGATCCAGGATATAGCTGGGTTGAACCAACTTTGCTCTCTTGCAAGAGTTATTAAACTCTTTACCTCTAGCATGGCAGGTACCTCATTACCATCAACCACCCTTAGCAACTTAAGAGGTGGTAGTGAAGCTCTAATGCAATCCTCTACTTGGTTCCAATAGCTAAGGGTAGTCACAGTAGCACGTGCCCTTATCCCCGCCTTTGTTTTAGCTAAGAAGCTTGAAGTCAACTCCATGCTTGAAAATAGGCTTTGCAAAGCAGCTTTATGTTTGTGCAAACTTGTCAATGTGAGGAAGGCGGTAGCAAACCTAGTGGCAGCAGGTCTCACAATATCCAACCCTCCTATCTTCTCCCACATCTGACTAAGACGGCTCGAATGCCTATAGATGAATGTGGTTAGATGGCGAGCTTGTGCAATAGGCTTCTTGAATTCCTTCAACTCCCCTATGCTTTCCAACATGGTCTAAGCAATGTGCAGCACAAGGAGTCCAATATAGTGTGGGAATCCTCTCCATGAGTAGCCGACCTACAGCTTTGTAGTTAGCACCATTATCTGTCACCACTTGAACAACATGCTTTTTGCTAATTTTCTCAATTCTTTCCTCTAAAAGGTTGGCAAGCATTTGTGCATCATGCACCTCACTAGAAGCATTAACTGACTACAATAAGAAAGTCCCCTCGGGACTATTGACAAGGAAGTTGATCAAATGGCGACCCCTCCTATCTGTTCATCCATCTAACATTAGTCTGCAACCATATACATGCCTCATGCTTCAACTTGAGGTCGTCGATTTTCTTGACAGCCTTCTGAAGCAAAGGCTCACGCATCTCATGGTAGCTTGGAGGCCTATACCCAGAACCGTACTGCGCAATGGCCTCCACAGCTATCTCAAACTGTCGTGAGCATACAACAATGTACGGAATGCCACACTGATAGAATGCCATTGCTACCTCCATATTGACAGCTTCTCTTTCTTCCTTGGTCCTCATACAAGACTCGATGCTTGTTTGAGAAGGACCATTGGCATGCCTTTGCTCTACCACCTCACGTGGTGTCAATCGAACCTTGGCACCAATTGGCTGTTCTGGAGATGGAGCTGGAGGCTTGAACGTCAAAGCACTTTGCCTTCTTTTAGAAGCTGTCCCTAAACTTGGTTGCACATTGGACTGTGAAAAGGGTTGGGATTCCTTGCCACACTCAACTTTGGTGCTCTCATTCTCATTGTCATCATCTAGAAAGATAGGACGACCCATCTTATTGTTGAGCAAAGCTTCTCTCATCTCCTTCATGATGGCACTAGTGGTGTTCTCAAATTTTTGCACATCACCAAAGTCTCCTGCAAGATGCTCCTTGTACCTCTTTATCCCTTCGGTTACCCTCTTCTTGCATAAAGAACATCGCACGTACTCCCGATTTCCAATCACATCCCAATAGCCGTACTTCCAACTCGGATCACTGCTTTTTGGATTTCGTTTAGGATCGGTCATGGGGTCATATCCAATGGATTGAGAAGATTGAGCTTCGGTGCTCGTCCCTTGACCATCACTTCCATGTCCACTACAAGGCAGATCTGGCAGCAGTAGTTAGCAGTAGCACTACAAGGTAGCAGCAGTTAGCAGTAGCACTATAGCACATAGATCGGGCAGCAGCAGTAGCTAGCAGTAGCAGTGTAGCACACAGATTGGGCAGCAGCAGCAGCTCACACAAGCACACCGCTCAGGTGGACGCACTAGGCGGCAGCGCGGCGTGGCCAGCGGCGGGCGTAGATTGGTCGAAGAAGGGAAGGAAGAAGAGGAGGAAGGGAGATGACGAACCTATTGCTGCAGTACCGCCGGCGGCGGCGGGGGGCAGCAGACGGCGACTGGCGGACGGTACTGCTTCTAGCTCTGCACTCCTCGTTTATTTGGGCCACGACCACTAGGGTTTGGCTTTGGGGATTATTAAACCATCCCTACCTCACTTCTCTATATGGCGCCCGCTTCACCTCGCATGGCGTCGAAGAGGACGCCCTAGACGACATACCGACACCTTGGGCGCCTTACGGATGCCATAGACTTAATTTGTAAAGTGTCCGATGAGGCGTCCATGCAAAACCTCTTTACAGATTAAGTGACGACTAAGCGACGCCTTAACAACCATGGTTATTGGTGTTCTTGGACATGGTAGGCCACGTGGCAGTTATGCATAACATGACAATGGACGTGGCGGTTTTAGCTAATGTAGAAATTCACATGTGGATCCTATGGGACTGCCACGCCATAGTAAAATGACGCATGGATTGCTATGTCAGTAAAATCCTAACTGATCAAGGGATCATTTATCTCTAGTTTATACCAATTCACAGACCAGTTAACCCGGTTTTGGTTTTCTGTGACCGAATCAGGATGAGTTCAGGGACAAAAAAAAGTCATTTTCTGATAGAAGGGAAGGCTAAAAACCATGGTCTAAATTGTAAAATGCCTATGGGTGTATTGAGGTTGGAATATATTTTTTGCAAGGCAAAATCTGCTGCTTCTATATATCATAGCAAAATGAGACTTTTTTTTGTTGACATTACTTATCTTGTTTAACTTTAACAAATTATATTATGTAACTCAGTAATTGTGGCAGTATTCAAATTTTATTATTGAAATGCTTGTTTTGCGGTATTAAAACACCATCGATATTCTTTTACTAGCACAATTATTTGTTGCTCTAAAACATCTTGTTGGCCCTTCTCTTTGGTGCTACCATTTCTAGCTGATTCAGTAGAACTTTTGAAAGGAACTTTACGGCCTAGAAGGGGGTGAATAGGCAATTTTTAATTTGTTTGGGTTATACTTGATTAAGCAACAAAGTTAAGAGTGACCCTGCCCTATTAAGCGGAAGCAAATTAAACGGCACACACTAGCAGTCTAATTTATTTTCACCACAACAATCAAGCAACTTGAAACAATTAATGCGAGAAGTAAATGCGGAAGTAAATGAGACAAGAGAGGTGACACGGTATTTGTTTCACCGAAGTTCGGAGTCACCACTCCTACTCTTCGTTGAGGCTAGCTCTTGCGCACAAGGACCGGCTCCCTCTTGAGCCACACGCCTCGCTTACTCCCCGGTAGTCGTTCCGCCACTCCGACGAGGTGGACTCCGTCACCTTCACACCGACTCGATAGTAGCCACAAGCCAAGGCCTACTCCCAAGCCCACACCTCCAAGAGAACACCGTCTTCAAGAGTAATAAGCCCGAATCGCCTCGATCATGCCAAATCGAAGGACTTCCATGAAGCTCCGTTTGGGGGAAGGTAGGTGGTGGATGAATTGGTGGAGGAATGGCTTTAGAACACCCCTAAGATGAGTAGATGATGGCTATAGGTGAAGTGGAGCAGCAAACCTCAATAATGGCTGCCTACCCAGGTCAATAAATACCCCCCGGAGAGGAACTAGTCGTTGGAGCTCGGGAAGACTCCAACAACTAGCCATTACAGTACCGTCGGACCCGGTCCGATGGCTGCAACCATGCCTCAGACTCAGCTGACACACACGCTGTCGGACCCGGTCCGACGGTGGACGGACCTGGTCCGATGGAGCTATAGGCGCTGGAACACACTCGGTCCGGAGGGGTCGGACCCGGTCCGACGGCGCCGAACTCTGTCCGACCAGAAACAGAAAACTCGTTCTAGGGTTGGGCTCGCCAGACCCGGTCCGATGGCGACCGAACCCGGTCTGATGAGCACAGAAAAGGCTCGGTTCAGGAGATTTTCAATGGTTTGGGATCTTTAAATATTTGTGGACGGCTTGAGGGCTAGGACAAGGATAGACATGGCACGATCGAAACGATTAGACCCCTCTTAAGGTATGGACGACAAAAGTAAAACCTAGCTACTCCTAAACCTACACATGACCTCTTCACTCGCAAGGTCATGTTTAGATCAACTCGAAGCAGCTCAAAGTTCGCCGAAGCCTCGCTAGGTTCCATGAAAGCTCCAAGAACTCCCTAGCGCAAATGAATACGTCATCAATGCCACTAAAAGAATTAGGGCTCAATGATGCTCACAATCTCCCCCTTTATGGCACTTGATGACAACCCAATAGAGATCTTATATTTTGAGCTGCAAAGGGTTAGTACAAAAGTGCAGAAACAAGATATACAAAGCACAAAGATGAACAGGAAAGCACAATAACAAACTTAAGATCCATAGCTCGACAATGTAGCGTGTATAACAGAAAGGAAACTCCCCCTAAGTTCATGCATAGCAGAAGATACAAGCCAACACAAATAGTTCAAGAAGTTCAACAAGCCCAAATAAAGTACTAGAAACCTGCACCAACACACTAAGCCAATCTGAGAGCTCTATTCTTCTCCCCCTTTGTCAACAAGTGACACATAGGGAAAAGCTCTCTAATCTTCACGCTCGCCGCCTTGACCACTATGCCCACCCAGACTGCTCGAAGGAGAGGAGCGCGCACTCTTGGATTTCGACCTAGCGGAGCGGGATGGAGAACCACCAACAGGAGGAGGAGCTGAAGGTTGAGCATATCCTGGCTGTGGGACCTGCTGAGATTGCCGCACATACTCTTGATAATCACTCTGAGCTTGATCATATCACTGAAAGGGATGTGTCCTTGGAGTATAGGGCATAAAGTGAGTGCCCATATGCATCATCGTAGACTTCATCACTCCAAGTTCTTCCTGCAAATAAGTTTGCTGACCAACCATAGTGTCCAGCTGTTGTCGAGTGGCAGCTATCTATGCTGAGATATCAGTTCTGAATGCAGTCATATCCGCTCTCATTTCCCTCTGATAGTTGCTTTGATCAGCTTGAAGGGCTTGCACTTCATTCAGTAGGGGACTCAAATCAAACCATGGCGGAGGAGCTGTGGGGTAGCCATATCCTCCCGTAGGGGCGCCTGAAGCAGAAGGACCTCCCATAGGGACATCTGAAGCAGCAGAAGCAGGCGGAGGTGCTTAAGTAGGTGCCGGTGCCGGAAGGGAACCCGGAGGAGCATCGCCAACCTTTGGCCTACTGACAAGAGCGGACAAGAACTGCTTCATATGGTGTTTTCTGATTTTCTTATCCCACTAACTAACTTCTTCTTCAGGTATCCGGCTAGTTCTAGAAAGCAATAGTCCAATATATGGTCCAAGTGGCAATGACCTGTCAACCTCCCTGTAAATAGCATCATCAAATTCTCCAAACAAGGTGGCTCCAATATTAATTAAATTCCCATTGAAAAGGTATAGCATGAACCAGCTAATAATAGGGGAATCCGATCTCTATTTCCCCCTCGCACAAATAGTGTGCGCCTCAGTATAACATGCATCAAAGCTGGCTCTGCCCTCAATTGATTGGACTTCTCAATGCTGTAGTCATCTGCCTCTGGGTCCAGATACATAAAACGAATGTCCTCCTCTGGTGGATACCGAGCAGACCACATGCCAGTGTCAAAAGCTAAGCCGTGCAGATCAGCTCCATTGTCAGGGGTGCCAAGAGCGTAATTCATCTCAGCAAAGGATAGACCGTGAACCCTGCCGTCGATGGAATGATAATAACAAAACTCTGACTGATCATTAGCAGGCAACACAGTAGCGAAGAACTCACAATGCCTCTCCTCCCCTCATGTCAGATGAGTATTGGATAACAGAGCTGCCAGACCAGAAGTTGTATTGAAATAATTGTATATACTGGGCCCCATGAAAGCGGTGATCTCTTGCCAATCGATATAATGTGGGTCCCTTGAGCTCTTCTGCAGTCTAGAGAAACACAAAAACAGCTGCTTCTGAAACTTGGTATGGAATCGAAAGTCATTTGTGTCTTCTCTATTCTCAGGGAACCACCTATCTTGTGTGACAGCCCGCTTCCTTCTCAACACCTCCATGCTTAGGAGAAGCACATTGTCATCTACAGGCTCATCCTCAGGGACCAAAGTCTCATATGCAGTGGTGTCCTCCTGTTGAGCTTCATCGACGTAGTCCTCATCGCTGTCATCGTCGATGGTCACGAAAGACTCTCCCGCAAGCCGCTGAGTCCAATCTACGGCATCACGTTAGCGCTGTCGCTGCTGCTGGGTGCCCCTCCTAGTGCGAGGAGGTGCAAAACTACCCACAGACGCAGTGTCATCTCGATCACCTCTGCCGCCTTGACTGCCACTGCCCCCAGTGCCCATTGCTCTTGCAATTGACTTGCCCAAATTTCTGAGATGCTGAGACATTGATCCGCTCCGGTGAACTTAAAGACCCGGGTTCTCCAACCACTCCACAAAGCCTAATACACGAGCGCGGGAAAAACACGATTCAAATCCTAGCACTTAGGAAAGGAAAGAGAAGGAGTGAATCGAGACCTTACAAAGCGGCTTACCGATCCCTAGACGAAAGCCAACCCCGCCGTGCGTGCAGAGGAGTCCCCTAGGCCTCTTCCGGTGGGGAAGAGGAGAGGAGCTTGAGACGAAGACCACGCACAGATCGAGCCGTCCCTTGAGGATCCCCGCGGTGGGAATCGAAGAGGAGGACGAGGGGAGGTCGAAGATGGAGAGGGAGGTCGCCGGAGGAGCCGCACCGTCGAAGGAAGAGAGGGGCGGCAGCCTGGGAAGAGGAAGAACGATAGGGGCAAATTGGAGGA
The DNA here is from genome assembly GCA_005191435.1 of Raddia distichophylla. NCBI lineage: Eukaryota > Viridiplantae > Streptophyta > Magnoliopsida > Poales > Poaceae > Raddia > Raddia distichophylla. The sequence goes on along the minus strand of SPJY01009385.1, from coordinate 1,562,301 downwards.
GAGAGGAAAGACAGAGAGGTACGGTTCAGCAAATAGGGCTGCGATCCAGTAATCAGACCGGGTCCGACAGAGCCATCTACGCGCAGAACTGCGAACAGTAGACTCTGTCGGACTGGGTCCGAAGACCGTCGGACTAGGTCCGACAGAACCGATGCAGACAGGTACTTAGCCAAAAACAAGAGGGACTCCATCGGACCGGGTCCGACAGAGAGGCTAATAACTGTCTGGCCAGCCAGCCCATCGGACCGGGTCCGGTGGTTGTCGGACTGGGTCCGATGGATTGAAAAATCCGCCGAACCCCAGTCAAACAACACCGAACTTTCTCCGAGAGGCCGGACGGGCTCAACCCATACTGGATTTAAATCTTTAATGCTTTTGAAGGGATTTTTCTCCTATTTTGCTCAAGAACCAAGAAAATTCAAATTTTGGAGCAATTTTCGGAGCAATTTTGAAAGACTTAGTTTTGAAGGGATAAGATATATATAAGGTAAATTCTAAGCAACATCCACATTCAAACCCAAATTTTGATCTTGTGATCAAGGAAATGTATGGACCCAAAATATGTCTTGATAATGCAATTGATATATCAATTCAAGCATATGGTTCATTTTAGAGTTTAAGCACATAGTTTTTTTTAATTAAAGCATTTTCAAGACCTTTGAAACAAGTAAGAAATTTTTATCAAAAAGGTTTATTCAAATGAAGCATTTCTCAAAGGGATGAGTTTTCATATTTTGAGAATTTTGAAATGGTAAGAGGATATGAGATATACTATGAGGCTCAAATTTGTTTTGGTCTAAAATATAGGGCAAATTGTGCTAAATCAAAACAAATTGATTTCTTCACAATAAAGGAGAGTTGTGAAATTATGAGATAAACTCAAACTCTCCCTAAATGTGACAAGGGTCAAAAGGTAATCGAAAGAATTCAAATAAGACCCAAAATCCAAAAGAGAAACAATCAATGCGCGTTGGAGCTATCTAGTATGTTTAGTTCATTTCTTAGTTTGCAAAACCATGCCTCATCCAAGGGTTTGGTAAATATATCCGCTAATTGATCCTCCGTTCTCACATACGCAAGCACAACGTCACCCTTGGCAACATGATCACGAATGAAGTGATGACGGATGTCGATGTGCTTGGTACGGAAATGTTGAACCGGATTATTGGCAATTCTTACCGCACTTTGATTATCACAAAGAAGAGGCACTTTCTCAAATTTTAGCTCAAAGTCACTAAGCATCCATGTCATGTACAAGAGTTAAGCACAACAACTCCCCGCCGCTACATATTCCGCCTCCGCGGTAGATAGCGCCACGGAGTTTTGCTTCCTCGAAGCCCATGACACGAGTGAGCGTCCTAGTAAGTGACAACCCCCGAGGTGATTTTGCGATCAATTTTGCAACCGGCATAATCCAAGGCAGAATAGCCAAGAAGCTCAACACGCGCTCCCTTGGAGTACCAAAGTCCTATGCTAGGAATGAATTTTAAGTATCTCAAAATGCGTTTTACGGAAACTAGATGCACTTCATTAGGGGAAGCTTGAAAACGGGCACACATGCACACACTAAACATTATATCGGGTCGAGAAGCGGTAAGATAGAGAAGCGAACCGATAATGAAACGATATAGCTTTTGGTCCACGGGCTATCCTCCTTCATTCAAATCAAGATGCCCATTTGTGGCCATAGGTGTCTTGATCGGCTTGCAATCCATCATCGAGAAGCGCTTGAGAGATCCTTAGTATATTTCTCTTGGCACACGAAGGTCCCCTCTTTGAGTTGTTTAATTTGAAATCCAAGAAAAAATGTGAACTCTCCAATCATTGATATCTCGAATTTCTTGGACATCATATTTCCAAAATTCTTACAAAGAGCTTGATTAGTGTATCCAAATATAATGTCATCCACATAAATTTAACAAATAAATAAATCATTGTCAATCGTTTTTAGGAACAAGGTGGAATCAATCGCACCCGTTTTGAATCCCTTTTATAAGAGAAAGTCTCTAAAACGCTCATACCATGCTCTAGGAGTTTGCTTGAGACCGTATAGCGCCTTAGTGAGCTTATAGACATGGTTAGGGTATTCAAGGTATTCAAAACCGGGCGGTTGCTCAACAAATACAAGCTCATTAATAAAACCATTTAGAAAGGCACTTTTAACATCCATTTGATAAAGAACAATGTTGTAAAGAGATGCGAATGCTAAGAGTAACCGTATAGCTTCGAGTCGAGCAACCGGTGCATATGTTTCTCCATAATCAAGACCTTCAACTTGACTGAATCCTTGCGCCACCAATCTTGGCTTGTTGCGAACCACTTCACCATTTTCATCTTGCTTGTTGTTGAGACCCATGTGGTGGGTCCCCTTGTGATGTGATGAATATACGTGACGGGTTTGATTTTGATGTGATTTTGAAGTGCTTTGAGTTGCATTTGGTGAAACGGGCATGAGTTGAGTGCCTAGCGGACGGTGTCCGATGTCTACCGGACACGTCGAGTTGTGATGGGTTTCCCCAAGAGTTTCGATTGGACGATGTCCGGTGGAGTTCTGTCTGCGCTGTCTTGAGCATGAGTGAACGGTGCTCAGTGTGTCGTGTCGGGGTGACACGTGTTGATGTTGACCTTGTTTTTGATGATGATTTTGTGAAGTGCTAAGGTGTTTGGTTATGGTGTGTTCATCTCTGTGATGCAGGTACCGGTGGGTACGTGGCTGACGCTTCGCGGGGACAGCTGGAGGCTAATGCGTCCGGAGGCGTGCAGGCGATCGGATTCGGAGACCTGGCGGTCACATGAGGTGGTGTACTCGGGAAGCTTTACCTATGTGATGGAGATATCGGCGGGTACGTGGCTGACGCTTCGCGGGGACAGCTGGAGGCTGGTGCGTCCGGAGGCGTGCAGGCGACCGGGTTTGATGACCTGGCGATCACTTGAGGTGGTGTATTCGAGAAGCTTCGCCATGTCAAGGAGTCCGAGGCAGCTGGAGGCTGTGACGTTGGTAACCATGGTGGCGAAGCTGGTCAGTCCGGTGGGCCCAGGAATGGGCTGGCGACCGAGGATGTTGCGCGGTAGGTTCTGGGTTAGCCGGTATCAAAACCCTGGTTCGGTTCTGGGTTACCCAGTGGTAAAACCCTGGTTCGGTTCTGGGTTACCCGGTGGTAAAACCCTGTTTGGTTCTGGGTTATCCAGTGTGTGAGAAACTCTGTCAGGTTCTGGGTTAGCCCGTGGAAAACCCTGATTCGGTTCTGGGTTAGCCGGTGTGGTTAAAACCATGGAGGTTACGGGTTAGCCTCTGCGAGAAAACCCGGTGCGGGCCCTGCTTGGCTCAGTACCGAATATTCCCGGGATGCCGAAATATTCGGGGGAATATTCTCGAGGGTGGCTGTATAAGGAGAGGGGGTGGAGGTTTGGGAAGCAATTCTATCACCATGTAGCCCTTGGTGAGAGGTAGGGATGGCAATCGGGCGGGTATCTCCGGGTACACCCTTGACATACCCGAACCCGAAACCCGAAAATGCTACCCATACCCGAACCCGAAAATGCTCATGGGTATAAACCCGCGCCCATACCCGAACCCGGCGGATACCCGATACCCGTTGGGTACCCATACCCGAAAACATACTGGTACATGCACAGCAAACCGACAGAGAGGAGGGGAGAGGGGGGAGAGGTGGCGGCGCAAACTCGATGGAGCTCGGCGGTCCGGCGGAGGCGGAGGCGACCCGAAGCAGCCCGGTGGGGCGGCGGCCCTATGCGGCTCGGCGGAGGTGGCGGCGGCTCGATGCGGCGGCGACCGGATGCAGGCATGCAGCGCGGCGGCGGCCCGATGCGGTCCGGTGGCGCGGCGACGACCCGAAGCGAGCGGCGGCGCCGACCCGATGGAGAGACCGCTGGCGAGGCGGAGGCGGAGGCGGCGGCATGGTGCTGGCGGCCTGGCGCAATCCTCCAGTGGGGATCGATTGGGTTTAGGGATTTGGGGGGTGAAGGACTGGGGAGTGGGGACTGGGGTGTGGCAGTGGCAGTGGCCCGTGGCGGTGTGGGTTGGCCTTGGGCCTTGGCCGGTTGGGGGATTTTGAGCCGTGGCCCACATGTCAGTGACATTCGAGTAACCCATGGGTTACCCATGGGTATGAAATTAAACCCGTACCCGAATCCGAAACCCGCGGGTACCCGAACCCGAAATACCCATGGGTATAGGTTGAGACCCATACCCATGCCCATCGGGTCGGGTACCCATGAGTACCCATACCCATGGATTTTTCTGCCATCCCTAGTGAGAGGTGTGAGGAGAGGAGGAGAGAGGGGTCTCCCCATGGTTGTAAGGTGGAAAATTTCAGAAATAAAATACCAACAAATTCCCAAAATATTTGTGAGCCTTGTCCTTTTATTTTCATCAGTTTTTGTGAGAGAAGAAATTAGAAATGAACAGAAAAAAAAGGAAAGAGAGAGGGGCGGCTAGGGTTCCACCCAGCCGCCGCCACCTCCATCTGTGAGAGAGGATGAGAGAGAGGGAGAGGCCGGCCTAGAGAGAAGGAAGAGAGGCCGGTGGAGCAGGCCGGCCGGCTGGCCATGGTGGCGGCGCGCCGGTGCATCTACGACGGCGACTAGGCGGCCAGGAGGAGGCGGTGCTCCCGCCCGGTGCTTGGCGTGGCAACCTGTGGCTCCGGCCATGGCCGAGGCGCGGCGGAGGCGCGGCAACCAGTGGCGCGCGAGCCTGAGGCACGGCGGCGGCGAGGCGGCGCTGGGCTTGGTGGCGACCGGCGTTGATGCAGCCTGTGGCCGGTCAGGGGGCGGCGTGGCCTGGGCACGGCCGCAGGAGGAGAAAGGGAAAAAGAAAAATAGTAAATTGTTGAGCTCCTGCTCGCTGTTCATCTAGTGCGCCTGTGTCTTGTTCATCCCCTTGTTTCTTTCCCTACGCACAGCACATGAATTTGAGAGAGATTGAGCCATGGGTAGAAAGAGAATCAAGAGAGAGATCTATGCCCTCTTCTACACACGCACTACATATTGAGGGGGAGAGAGAGAGATGAAGCATCTGTTCTTTGTTCCTTATCACGTAGTGCAATATGATAGAGAGAGAAATTTACAAGAGAGAGAGGGAGAGAACAGATCGGGTAGAGAGATGAAGGCTGAGCCGGTTCATCCCCTGTCCCTATTCTTTCTTCCAGTGAGCAGTGCACGAGAGAGATCTAGAGGGAAGAGAGAGAATGGGATTGAAGTAAGGAAGAGAGTGGGAGAGAGACACGAGCAGCATAGATGGAAGAGAAGGTGTGCTCCTCTGTTTAATCCGCTGCTTACTCCTGTTCCACGCGAGGAGTGAGACGACGGAGGCGTGTATCTCTGGCTTTCCTCAGCCCGCGCTTATACCATTGGCCCCGACGACGAAATCCTAGACGGCGTGTCTGCAGAAGTCTCCCCATCGTGATGATCTTGTATTTGGGACGACCACGAAGTGTTCGATGTATTGCCTAGGAGAGCATCAATTTCGTAAGAACTCATAAGCGTCGGATGTGATGTCCAAAAGGAGTCGTGGGGGTGCTTAGCGATAAAAAGTTGGTCGGGCTCCTATTCACCCCCCCTCTAGTCGCCAATTCTGATCCTTCACTTGTTGGGAAAGACCCATTTGGTGTCAATTACATTGTGATCTTTTGGTCTCTCCATAAGCTCCCAAACTTCATTGAGAGTGAAGTTGTTCAATTCTTCATGCATAGCAAGTATCCTATCCACATCCGTCAATACCTCATCAATATTTCTAGACTCAACAATGGAAACAAACGCGTGATACTCATAATAACTTGCAACATGTGAACGAGTTCTTACGCCTTGATTGAGATTGCCGATGACTTCATCGATAGGATGATCCTTAGCAATTAATCGATGTTGTTGGACGGATATTTATTGATCATCGTCTTCTTCTTGAGTTTGATCAATATGATCAATTTAAGTCTCGTTCAATTCTTCGTCTTTTGTTGTTGAAGAGGTTCGTTGAGCTTGTGATGGAGGATCGATAGAAATGTAGGGTTCGTCTTCGTTTTCATCTTTTAGCTCCGGTGAGAGTCGAACTTCACCCACCTCCATCAAATCCATGACGTTGCGAAGTGGCTCATCACCTACATTGCTCAAAACATCTCGCTCATCTTGTGAGCATTTAGATTCATCAAATTTTACATCATATATCTCTTCAACACGACCGGAGAAATTGTAAACATAAAAAGATTTAGAGTGAGAAGAGTAATCTAGCATGATACCAGTGTCACACCTCTTTTGGAACTTATCCAAATGAGTCCTCTTCCTATAAATGTATACCTTGCACCCGGATACTCGGAAATATGAGACGTTGGGCCTTCGTCCCACTAGGAGTTCATATGAGGTCTTGTGAAGGAGTCGGTGGAGGTAGAGGTGGTTGATTGCGTGACACGCCGTGTTGATGGCTTCCGCCCAAAAGGCATGCGGCGTGCCGTATTCATCAAGCATCGTTCTCGCTATCTTGATTAACGTCCGATTTTTTCTCTCCACTACTCTGTTTTGTTGAGTAGTATAGGCTGCGGAGAACTCATGTTTAATACCTAACTCATCAAAAAAAATTTCAATATTTGAATTAGTGAATTCGGTGCCGTTATCACTCCTTACCTTCTTTATATAGGAGTCAAACTCCTTTTGTGCTTTTAAGGCAACACTTGAAAACGTCACGATAAAAGTTTTATTTGCAATGAAAAATACCCAAGTAAAGCGAGAAAAATCATCAACGATCAGAAGACAATAAGAATTACCTCCTATGCTCGCATAGGTGGTTGGGCCAAACAAATCCATATAAAAAAGTTCAAGTGGTCGAGATGTTGACATAAATGCCTTTGAAGAATGAGGATTAGCCACTTATTTACCGGCTTGGCAAACGCTACACAATCTATTTTTCTCAAACTTCACATCCTTCATTTTGATTTGGCGATAAGACAAGTCCTGTTTTACAAAGAATCACGATTAGTGAAATTGGCCAAATACAAATTTGAAAATCGTTTGTCCTCGAAAGCAACACTTTGATCAACCGAAGAAACCACACGAACGCCGCTAATAGAGAAATGGCAATCAAAACCCAAATCACACACTTGAGCAACGGAGAGAAAATTAAAATTACAAGCTTCAACCAAAAGAACATTTGAGATGGATAGGTTGTTGGATATGTCGATTTTTCCTATACCAATTACCTTTCGCTTGGAGTTGTCCCCAAATGTGATCTTATGGTCGGGGTACTTCTCCTCTTCTAGTGAGGTGAACATACGAGAGGAGCCGGTCATATGTTGAGTACAACCGCTATCGAATATCCAATGTCGACCACCGCTCTTATAGTTCACGTACACACATGAGATTAAGTTTGGGATTTAGGTACCCAAGACTTCTTCTTGGGTCCTTTGGGGTTAGTCATTAAACACTTGGACACCCAAATAGCTTTTAAATTTTTATCATCTTTGGGAGCACCAATGTACTTAGGAAAAGTGGAGCCGTTCTTTTTCAACAACATGAAGCTAGCATTTAATACTTGAGTTTGAGACATAAATTTGGATGATCTAGCTAGAGTGCAAGCAACGGCTCTATGATCTTTACCCTTACACAAATGACAATGAGTACTCGCCTTGACAAAAGTGAGCTTAGACTTACCTCAACCGCCCTTGGGCAAATCCCCGGGGTTGAACGTCAAACCATGCTTGCTCAAGGTATACCTTTGCTCCCGAATCACCTTGTCAAGGTTTGAGCACCCAACAATTAATTTAACCAATTTAGTGTCTAGTTGCTCAATTCTATCCTTTAAAATCAAATTTTTCTTAACTAGCTCGTTAGAACAAGAAGCAAAGCCACAAGTACCCAAATTACACACATTTTCAAATAAGGGTGTGGTACTAGTGGATGTTGAAGAGCAAGTATTAGGGGTGATGGTGGGTGACAAGACCAAGGATGTGTCAAGGGACATGCTAACGCGCCCATTAATAGTGTCAATTAAATCACAAGTCACACCAACATCTCATTTAATAATTGAGCAATCATTAATGGTATTGTCATGATTACACTTAACCATAGCTTGATCATTTTCTATAATTTCAAGTTGACAACTAAGAGCTTCATAATCATCTTCTAGAGATTTATGTTTTTCAAGCAAAGTTTCAAATTCTTTAGCAAGCTCTTTGTACACCTTCATCGACTTTTTGCACTTAGATTTTTCCTTCCCTAAAACATTGTTTAAATCATCAATCAAACGATTAAGCTCAACTAGAGAGGGTTTATCATTTGTCACCTTATCCTTCAAAGCCATAAGACACATTGAGGGTGAGAATTGGTTGATGGCGACTCCTGAGACTTTGGCGATATGAGATTCATCCTCGGAGGTGTCCGCCCAAGAGTCTTCATCATCGGTGATGCACTCCCCAACGACCTCATTTTGCATGTCGGCCATTAAACAAAGTCTTTGTTTAGGAATAGCCGGTAGATCATTTTTCTTGATGGCGAGTCCGGCTAAACCATAAGATCTTGTATCTTCTTGTTCTTCGGATGTGGAGGATGACGATGACGAGCTTGAGCTTTCCTTCCTTTTTGATTTTTCAACTACAAGAGCCTTCTTTTTATCCTTAAACTTGTTCTCGCTCTTGCGATAGTGCCTATGCTTCTTCTTGTCATCCTCATCTCCCTTTTGATCTCTAAACTTGCTTTTGTTATTCTTGTTCATGGGACAATCTGCCGCCAAATGACCCTTCTCCCCACACTCGTAACATCGTATTTCGGAGATTTGTTTACGCCTTGATGATGAACCTCCATTTCTAAAAATCATCCTTTTGATTAGCTTTCTTGAGCGCTTGACTAAAAGAGCTAGCTCTTTTATTTTCGGAACCCCATCATCGGAGGAATCATTATCACTTTCTTCAATCTTCTTTTTCTTTGCTTTTGCTTGAGCGGAAAGAGCAATGGTCTTCTTAGCATGAGGAGAATCTTCATAACCATTGATCCTTATTTCATACGAAGCAAGCTTTCCGAGGAGCTTAGTTGGAGTGAGAGTCTTTAATTTTTTGCTATTTTGGAGCATAGTGACAAGTGGGTTGAACTCGAATGGAACGATATCGAGAATCTTTCGGCAAACATCAATATCCTCCATGGGCTTGCCACACATGTCGATGTCGTTGGTGATCGGGTTCAACCTAGAGAACATATCATTCACACTCTCATTAGGTAGCATCTTGAAATGATTAAATTGTCTCCTAGCAAGAGCTAATTTCTCCTCTATTAGCTCCGAGCTACCAACATGAATTTCTTTCAGAGTTTTCCAAATTTCTTTAGCTTTTGCGAGATTGCTAATGCGGTTGAACACATCAACACTCACATTGGAAAGTAAAACATTTCTAGCTATGGCGTTGTATCGTCGATATTCTATCTCGACGGGAGTGAGGGACAAAGGATTGATGGGAGACGGATAACCGGACTCACAAGCAATCCAAACATCACAGCTAAGAGCTTCCAAATAACATTGCATTCTAAATTTCCAATGGGAGTAATTTGTGCCATCGAAAGTAGGAGCTTTTCCTATGTCAATCTTGGCCCCCTCCTTATTGGCCATCTCGGAGCGGTTAAGCTACAACCGGAGATTCTATGCTCTGATATCACTTAAAAGGAACTTTACAGCCTAGAGGGGTGAATAGGCAAATTTTAATTTCTTTGGGTTATACTTGATTAAGCAACAAAGTTAAGAGTGACTCAATTCTAGATTCTAGTGCCCTATTAAGCGGAAGCAAATTAAACGGCACGCACTAGCAGTCTAATTCATTTTCACCACAACAATCAAGCAACTTGAAACAATTAATGCGAGAAGTAAATACGGAAGTAAATGAGACAAGAGAGGTGACACGGTATTTGTTTCACCGAAGTTCGGAGTCACCACTCCTACTCTCCGTTGAGGCTAGCCCTTGTGCACAAAGACCGGCTCCCTCTTGAGCCACACGCCTCGCTTACTCCCCGGTAGTCGTTCCGTCACTCCGGCGAGGTGGACTCCATTACCTTCACACCGACTTGAGAGTAGCCACACGCCAAAGCCTACTCCCAAGCCCACACCACCAAGAAAAACACCGTCTTCAAGAGTAATAAGCTCGAATCGCCTCGATCATGCCAAATCGAAGGACTTCCATGAAACTCGGTTTGGGGAAAGTAGGTGGTGGATGAATTGGTGGAGGAATGGCTCTAGAACACCCCTAAGATGAGTAGATGATGGCTATAGGTGAAGTGGAGCAGCAAACATCAGTAATGGCTGCCTACCCAGGTCAATAAATACCCCCGGAGAGGAACTAGTCGTTGGAGCTCGGAAAGACTCCAAAAACTAGCCGTTACAGTACCGTCGGACCCGGTCCGATGGTCATCGGACCCGGTGCGATGGCTGCAACCATGCGTCAGACTCGGCTGACACACACGCTGTCGGACCCGGTCCAACGGTGGACGGATTCGGTCCGACGGAGCTATAGGCGCTGGAACACAGGCGCTGTCGGACTCGGTCCGGAGGGGTCGGACCCGGTCCAACGGCGCTGGACTCGGTCCGACCAGAAACAGAAAACTGGTTCTAGGCTTGGGCTCGCCAGACCCGGTCCGATGGCGACCAGACCCGGTCCGATGAGCACAGAAAAGGAGCGATTCAGGAGATTTTCAACGGTTTGGGATCTCTAAATATTTGTGGATGGCTTGAGGGCTAGGACAAGGATAGACTTGGCACGATCGAAACGATTAGACCCCTCTTAAAGCATGGGCGACAAAAGTAAAACCTAGCTACTCCTAAACCTACATATGACCTCTTCACTCGCCCAGTCATGTTTAGATCAACTCGAAGCAGCTCAAAGTTAGCCGAAGGCTCGCTGTGGTTCCATGAAAGCTCCAAGAACTCCCTAGCACAAATGAATACGTCATCAATGCCACTAAAATAATTAGGGCTCAATGATACTCACAACTTTGAGGATTTGTGCAACCTCAGTTTTTCTGGACATTCATGTTAGTTGGTTATTTTACATCTAATGAATACATTTTAGTATTCTCACTTTTTTGGCTTTAAATCAGATCAAATGGGAAAATGATAAGATTTAAAATAGTAGTAAAATTGAAGTAGTATGCAACAAATTTTTTTTACTTTTATTCCTTGCCGAAGTTGATAAGTTATTATCTTGACTAATCTTGTATGATACTTTTTTTTGGTAAAAGTTTATCATGAACCGTCATGAGCATGGTAAATGTTGGGCTAGCTATGTGCTGTATGCTCCCTCGGTTCCATAATACTCATTATTTTGGACATTGACACGGCCTTTAAAATACAACTTTGACCATCAATTGCTAATAAAATTCGTCTACAAAATCTACAAAAAATATGATATTGTGATAGTATTTTCCACGGCTAATTTATATGTATGGTTGTTATGTACACAATCCAAATAGTTTAAAAGGTTCAATCCAGATAGTTTTAAAAAAAATTTATAGATAAAGTTTTAAAGCTTTGACTTAGGACAAAGCTAGAATGACAAGTATTATGGAACTGAAGAGAGTATAAAATTAGTGAACCTTGCGTTCAGGGGCGGATCCACCGGTGGGGCTGGGGGGCTCTAGCCCCCCTACGCGGTATATGACAGTAGAGCCCCCCCCCCTTAGCCCCCTATAATTTTTTAGTGTAAATATAAAGAAAGTTGGGGCTAGACTGTAGATTTAGGCTTTGAGATACTTAGGTCAGCCCCCTATTATTTTTGTCTGCGTCCGCCCCTGTTGCGTTCACATATAGGCATGTTTAGTTGCTTCGTTGAGGTAGAGCCAGGTTTGAGCGAGCCTCGGAGACATCAAAGTTGCCTTAAGTGGAGCCTGATCAAAGAGAGGCAAAATCTCTGTTGCAGGGAGGCTCTAGGGTCCAGGGATGCACAGAGAATTGGTCAATTCCTGAAGAGCCTTGATGGAGTGAGTGCAGGTGTTAGATGGGGCAAGCACATGGTGACCGGAGTTCAACCAGCGACCAGCGTGCACAAGGAGATTGGCTAGCTAACGATTGAAAAAAAAGGGGCGGTACGGTTTGGTGACTCACGGAGGGCGCGAGCAAAGCTCATTGACGGCACACACAGCGCTGGAGGAAATTGACACACTACTGCGGATCGGGGCTTCCAAAGCGGCTCATCACAAACGGTTCGCTTTAACCCATTTACGATCCGATCGCCACAAGCGGTTCGTGACCAACGGGTGGGAGGGTGGCGGGAAAGAGCATATGCAAGCGGTTCGTGATACAAACCGCTTGCAGAGATATCACACTATAAGCGGTTCGTATCACCAACCGCTTGCACTCCTCTGTAAGCGGTTCGTGATAAGAACCGCTTACAGTGTGCTATCTGTGCAAGCGGTTTGTATCACGAACCGCTTGCATATGCTTTTTCCTTCCCGCCTAGTGCATTTAACCCCTTCTTCCTCCCCGAGCAGAGCTCGCGTAGTAGCACTGACGGGCCGAGCTGTTCATGCAGGGGAGGTGCTGCCAAAATTTTTAATTGAGGCTAATAGCTTCAAATTAAGATTTCCAAGGTAAGTAAACAAGGTCTGAACGTTATTTTCATGTGGACATTGCTTATCTTTTTGCATTGGATGTGGAGAAATATTAAATAATCTTATTTGAATTGAAGGGTGTTTGTTTTGCTACAGCTCTCTATCTCTTGATAATTTGAGGCAAGATGTAGATCTACCCGCTCCCGCCATCGACTAGGACCCTCTTCAATTTATTTACTCGAACAACCGGATCTAGCACCAGAGGATACCTCCCGGGGAAGGCGATCCGATCCGGGTGGTCCGATCGATCAAAGGTGATGGGTACCTCTTACCAGGGCAGATACTTGGGGACCACGGGCATGATCGCGTTGGCCTTCCGAGTGGTAAGCTTCTGCTTCCGCTTGGACTCATACGCATCCGAGCCCCCCAAATATGTAGTTGATCTCGCGCTCGGCGTCTTGGTAGTCTCCATCGGGCTTCTTGCCATGTCCTCCCTTTGCCGCCGGCTGCTTCGTGTTGTCGGCGAACTTCTGGAAAATGAGGCAGTCTTTGGCAGCATGTTTTTCACTTGGGTGAAAGGGACATACCGCTTCCATGACCCTGTTGTAGTCGTTGTCGCTGGGGGCTTTGGTCGATAGCGCTCCATGTTGGCGACCATCTCGCCCCCTTTGCTAGAATGTTGTTTCTTGGACGCCCACGAAACGAGCGACCTGCCAAAGAATTGTCAAGTACCAGAGGTAGGTACTCTTCCTATCCACTTTGCAACCGGCATAATCCACATCCGAATAGCCGATTAGGTCAAAGTTTGATCCTCTAGGATACCAAAGGCCAAAGATGGGGGTATATGAAATATGTTAATATTCTCTTGGCTGCCACTAAGTGGCAATTCTTGGGTGCAGTTTGAAATCTTGCACACATGCACACACTAAGCATAATATCAGGCATAGATGCACAAAGATAAAGGAGAGAACCAATGATAGAACGATATACCTTTTGATCGACGTCCTTACCATTTACATTTAAATCAAGGTGACCATTTGTTGGCTTAAGAGTCTTGATTGGCTTGGCGTCGCTCATCTCAAACTTTTTAAACATATCTTTCACGTACTTTGATTTGCTAATGAAATTCCCTTCCTTCATTTGTTTCACTTGTAGTCCAAGGAAGAACTTAAGCTCTCCCATCATTGACATATCAAAACGTTTAGTCACTAAACGGCTAAACTCCTCGCAAAAACACTCATTAGTAGATCCAAAAAGAATATCATCAACATAGACTTGACAAACAAAGATATCACCGTCTACTAGTTTGGTAAAGAGTGTAGGATCAGATTTACCCATTTCGAAATCTTTTCTTACCAAAAAATCCTTCAGGCACTCATACCATGCATGTGGTGCTTGCTTCAACCCATAAAGTGCATTATTGAGTTTGTAGACGTGATTTGGATATTTTGGATCTTCGAAGCCCGGTGGTTGCTCAACGTACACAAGCTCGGAATGTGGACCGTTAAGAAAAGCGCTCACAATCCAAACCTTCGATTTACGTAAAGCCTTGTGCAACCAACCGTGCTTTGTTTCTTGTCACTATGCCATGTTCATCTTGTTTGTTATGGAAGACCCATTTTGTACCGATGACGTTTTGCTTTGGTCTTTTCACCAACTCCCACACTTTATTCCTGGTGAAGTTGTTTAACTCCTCTTGCATGGCAATAATCCGATCGGGATCCTTGATGGCTTGATCAATATTCAGTGGCTTAAGAGAGGAGACAAACGAGTAAAATGCATAAAAATTTGAAGGACGAGATCTAGTAGTTACTCCCTTGTTTATATCACCAATGATGCGTTCGACGGGATGATCTAGTTGAACACTTTGGCGAACTATTGGATGTGCATTCGGTGGTGTAGTTTCTTCATCATCACCTTCACTTGTCTTATCATTTTCTTCTTCTTGAATAATTGTTGGAGATTCGACTTAGATTGATGAAAGAGATAAATCATCGTCTTCGACACCTTCTTATGGTTTGACATCACCGATATCCATTTTCTTGGTAGCATCACTTGGTGGTTTTTCTTCATCTAACACATGTTGATCAACTTGCTCTACTTGAGAGTCGTTAGTCTCATCAAATGTTACGTCACGCGAGATTTCAACCACACCGGAAGTATTGTTGAAAACCCGGTAGGCGTAAGCATTTGATCCATAACCAAGCAAAAAACCTTTATCAATCTTAGAAGCAAACTTAGAGTTTCTAGATTTCTTATTCAAAATATAGCACTTACTGCCAAAGACTCTGAAGTATGAAATATTTGGCTTGTTACCGGTAAGGAGCTCATACGAAGTTTTCTTCAATAATTTGTGTAAGTAGAGTCGGTTGATGGCGTGACAGGCGGTGTTCACAGCTTCAATCCAATATATGTCCGAAACCTTGTATTCATTCAGCATGGTTCTTGCCATCTTGATGAGGATTCGATTCTTTCTCTCGACCACCCCGTTTTGTTGAGGGGAGTAGGGGGCCAAGAACTCGTGCTTAATGCCTTCCTCATCAAGATATTCTTCAACATCGGTGTTTTTGAATTCCTTGCCATTGTCACTTCGAATCTTCTTAATTTTTACTTCATACTCATTTTGAAATCTTCTCATAAACTTCTTCAATATTCCTTTTGCTTCTCCTATACTTATGTATGCAATCGGTCCAAAAAGTTCCATATGTAGTAGTTGTAGAGGTCTTGTTGTGGTCATCACGTTCTTCAAAGGATGGGGTGCTCCAACTTGTTTTTCCGCTTGACATGCGCTACAAGGCCTGTCTTTCTCAAACTTCACATTTGTTAGTCCAATGATGTGATTCCTTTTCGAGAGTTTGTGAAGGTTTCTCATACCAACATGGACTAGTCGACGATGCCAAAACCAACCCATGCTAGATTTAGCCAGTAGGCATATCCCAGGGCTAGGCCTATCAGTGGAGAAGTCCACAAGATAGAGCTTTCCCTTTCGATGACCCTTAAAGGCTATTAAACCATCACTCCTTCGAACGACATTCACACCCTCACAGGAAAAGATATAATCGTAACCGGTAGCATAAAAATTGTTATACCGATAATAGATTGTATTTTAACGAATCCACAAGTAAAACATTTATAAGAAAAAGATTTTTAGAAATTGCAATCTTACCAAGACCAAGTACATCACCTTTACTATCATCTCCAAAAGTAATGCTCTCACTTGGTTGATTGTAACAATTAATTTGGGCGAACATTTTCTTCTCTCTGATCATATGATGAGTGCAACCACTGTCGAGTACCCAACTAGGGCCACCGGAGAGATACTCCTACAAAGTTCAAGCTTTGGTCTTAGGTACCCAAATTTGATTGGGTCCTTTGAGGTTAGTCACAAGAGCCTTTGGGACCCAAATGGATCTCACCAAAGCTGCATTATTACGCTTCAGTCCAACATGATAAGCAAGCACTCTACCAAAATTATTCTTTCTAAGAATGTAAGAAGCATTAAAGGTACAGTGAGAAACGTGAGCCTTTGAGCTTTCTCTCTCACAAAATGGATTGGCTTAGTGACCGGAGTCACTACAACATGCGCCTTCTTGGCCTTAGGAGAAATATAGCCAAGTCCGGCCTTCTTCAAATTTCCTCTTCTCTTGTCTAGTATCTCATCAAGTCCCTTACTCGACTTGTAAGATCTTTGAATGCCATCCTCAAGTAGGCCCTTCCACTTTTCATTCTCACTAGCAGGATCTTGTAAAGTGGCAAAGTTTGTTGCACAAGCATTCACATCCACATTGTAGCATCTTGCACAACCATTGCTCGTTGAAGGAGTTGAATCACAAGTTGCTTTTGAAAGAGTAGAGGTGCTATTCAAAAGATCATCAAACTTCACCTTAAGATTCTCATGTGCTTCCTTTGCACCAATGAGTTCTTCTTTAAGTGAAGCATTGTTGATCTCAAAAGAGCTTGCTTTAGATGTGACCTTAGAAAATTCTTTGGTCATCTCCTCAACCCTCTTCTTTTCCAATGAAAGTTCCTTCTCAAGTTGGAGGTTTCTCTTCTTTTCAAGGATGAGCAAGTATTCTCCTTTCTCAAGAAGGTCCTCTTGTTGCTCAACTCTCTCCATGAGCTCAGTCAACTTACCCATATCAAAGTTTCTCATCATCTTGACCAAGCTAGCATTACTCATATCATCCTCATCATCACTAGAGTTGTTAGTATAAGAATTGACTAGAGATTTAGAGGATCTCGATGATACCTTAGGGCCCTTGGCCATGAAGTATATTGATGGCTCATCATCATCATCCGTCAATTCGCCAAATAGAGATGAGGTCCTCTTTGGAATAGCCATTCCAAGACATGCTACACTCTCATCATCGGACTCGGAGTCGGATTTGAGTTGGATTCGGAATCCCACTCCTCACCAATGTGAGCTTCACCTCTTGAACTCTTCTTGTATCTCTTACTCTTTTCCTTGTCCTTCTTGTAACTCTTGTCTTTCTTTCTTTCTTCCTTGTCCTTATCCTTTTTGTGGGGGCACTCGGCAATGAAGTGTCCGGTTTCACCACACTCATAGCATTTTCTTCTTGAACTTCTTGAAGAGTTGGATTTGCCGGAATCCTTCTTGCCTTTGCTATTGTAGCCATTCTTCTCGAGAAATTTGTTGAATCTTCTCACAAAGAACGCCATCTCTTCCATGTTCATTTGCCCATCTTCATCACTGCTTGAGCTATCATCCTTTGCCTTTGATACTTTGCTCGCCTTTAAAGCAATAGTCTTCTTCTTTGTTGATTGAGCCATCTCTTTGATATTAGATGCCTCTTGATCCATCAACTCATCACTAAGAATTCTTTCAAGCACTTCGTGTGGAGTGATAGAGTGGTAGTTGTCTCTATCTCGGATCATTTGCACTAAGTGGCGATTGGTTGGAGTGATAGCCCGGAGTAAAATCTTGACCACCTCATGATCAGTAAGAGACTTGCATCCAAGCCCCTTTGCTTCATTTACTAATACCATGAGTCGATCAAACATCGTTTTGTAGTCTTCACCTTCCTCTAGGATGAACCTTCCTAGTTTGCCATTGATAAGCTCGATCTTGGTTTCCCTCACACTTGATGTGCCTTCGTGAACAACCTTGAGGGTATCCCAAATAGTCTTTGCTTCTTCAAGTCCGTCAACCCGATTGAACTCACTTGGGCTTAAAGCACCAAACAATGCATTGACGGCTTGATAGTTGCGGAAGGAGTCTCTTTCCTCATCGGCAGTGAGATTTTTCGGTTCCTTGGGTTTGAAACCTGTTTCTACAATTCTTCAAATAGAAGGATGAATAGACATTAGATACATCTTCATCTTATGTCTCCATTGTGGGTAGTACGTGCCATCGAAATGAGGCGCACGCCCAGTGGGAACAGAGACATGAGATGAGGATGTTGAATCAGGATAAACATAAGGAATAGTAGCCTTTTTGTTGCCTTCGCTTGAAGTCTCGATCACGGTATCGTCTTTGTTGTTCGGCATGATTCTCCAAGCAGTTAAGCTCAAAACAGGAGGTTAGGCTCTGATACCAATTGAAAGGATCGCTATGCCGCCTAGAGGGGGGGTGAATAGGCGAATAAAACGAAATTGCGGAATTAATAAACTTGAACAGTAACCAGTCGGTCGGATGTTCCGATGCAGCGTCGGATGTTCCGACGTGGTACAGTACACCCTCCGTCGGATGTTCTGATCCTGGGTCGGATGTTCCGATGGCCGTCGGATGTTCCGATCCGGGGTGTTCTGGAATTGATCAAAAACCTGTAGAAAAACTGATTTCTCGCAAAACCAAGGTTAGATCCATTCAAGAATATCG
>SPJY01009385.1:1481203-1541979 GCA_005191435.1 Raddia distichophylla | reverse complement strand
TCTTGTCTTTCTTCTTATCTTCCTTGTCCTTATCCTTCTTATGTGGACAATCAGCAATGAAATGTCCGGTTTCATCACATTCATAGCATTTTCTTCTTGAACTTCTTGAAGAGTTGGATTTGCCGGAATCCTTCTTGGCTTTGCTGTTGTAGCCATTCTTCTTGAGAAATTTGTTGAATCTTCTCACAAAGAACGCCATCTCTTCCATGTTCATTTGCCCATCTTCATCGCTGCTTGAGCTTTGACACTTTGCTCGCCTTCAATGCAATGCTCTTCTACTGCTTGATTGAGCCATCTCTTTAACGTTCGAGGCCTCTTGGTCCATCAACTCATCACTGAGAATTCTTCTAAGCACTTCATGCGGTGTGATTGAGTGATAATTGTCTCTATCTCGAATCATTTGCACTAAGTGGCGATTGGTTGGAGTGATAGCCCGGAGTAGAATCTTGACCACCTCATGATCAGTGAGAGACTTGCAACCAAGCCCCTTTGCCTCATTAACTAACACCATGAGTCGATCAAACATCGTCTTGTAGTCTTCTCCTTCTTCTAGGATAAACCTTCCTAGCTTGCCATTGATAAGCTCGATCTTGGTTTCCCTCACACTTGATGTACCTTCATGAACAACCTTGAGGGTGTCCCAAATTGTTTTAGCTTCTTCAAGTCCGTCAACCCGATTGAACTCACTTGGGCTCAAGGCTCCAAACAATGCATTGACGGCTTGATAGTTGCGGAAGGAGTCTCTTTCCTCATCGGCAGTGAGATTTTCCGGTTCCTTGGGCTTGAAACCTGTTTCTACAATTCTCCAAATAGAAGGATGAATAGACATTAGATACATCTTCATCTTATGTCTCCATTGTGGGTAGTATGTGCCATCGAAGTGAGGCGCACGCCCAGTAGGAACAGAGACATGAGATGAGGATGTTGAATCAGGATAAACATAAGGAATGGTAGCCTTTTTGTTGCCTTCGCTTGAAGTCTCGATCACGGTATCGTCTTTGTTGTTCGGCATGATTCTCCAAGCAGTTAAGCTCAAAACAGAAGAGAAGCTCACAATAATAATTGAAAGGATCGCTATGCCGCCTAGAGGGGGGGTGAATAGGCGAATAAAACGAAATTGCGGAATTAAAAGACTTGAACAGTAACCAGTCGGTCGGATGTTCCGATGCAGGTCAGATGTTTCGAACTGGTCCAGCAACCCCTGGGTCGGCTGTTCTGATCTGGGTCGGATGTTCCGACGTCCGTCGGATGTTCCGATCCGGGGTATTCTGGATCTGTCGAAAACCTGCAGTAAAATCTGTTTTCTTGCAAAACCAAGGTTAGATCTATTCAAGAATACTCAGAACAAGCCAATACCAATAGTTTAAACACCAGATCAAGACCAAGATACAAACACAGCGATTTTTTGTTTCCCGATGTTCGGATCTTTGAAGGGAGATCCTACTCACCGTTAGGGAAGGCACAAAGCCCGGATCACCAAGACCCTAATCCCCCTTACCAGCGAAGCACAAAGCACTCACCGGCGATCACTAGTTGAATCCTTTTCCTTGCGGAGGTAGATTCGCACCTTCACAAACTCCGGAGGCACGCCACACAAAGATCGGCGACTCACCGGCGACACCTAGCCGTCTAGGAGCCCTTCAAGCCTCCAAGAGTAACAAATGCGATGAAGAAATTTAGATCGCTAAGTGCTCAAGAATAGGAACTCTAATTCACGGAGCACTTGGGTTGCCTTGATCTCTCTAGATCTAGATCTCACAAGATGAACAAGAGAGAGACAAAGGCTAGGGTTTTGAGAGAGATGATGAACAGTACGAATTGGGCTCAAATCAGGTTGTAAACAGTGTCAGCAGCCTTTGGAAGGTATTAGAGACGGCTTTAAATAGGGATTCTCGAAAAGTAGCCGTTGTGCAGTAAATCCCGCATCGGATGTTCTGATGGTCCGTCGGATGTTCCGACCCGCGTCGGATGTTCCGATGGAAGTTCCGATGGACCCTTTACTGGATAGCTCTGAAAACTGGCAGGCTGGCTCACCATCGGATGTTCCGACCCACGTCGGATGTTCTGATGGCATAGGTTCTGTATGAGGTGTATTTTGGGTAGAAAACTCACACGAACTTCGAGATACCTATTTTGAGCACTTAGGAACCTTTATAAGCTTCTCCATTTCATCCCTCTTTATAGTACGGCATCCCTAGGACTCAATAAATGAAGATTTACAAATAAATACTAGTCTTGATGCCTACTTGCAATATATCCAATTTTGAGGGGTACACCAACACATATAAATATGTGCCTCATGAAATTAACCTGTATAACATCTGTGCACAATTCTCCAATAGAAATATTAGCTCTATAATTGTTACTCATTAATCACCAAAATCACTTAGGGCCTAGAAGCACTTTCATCTTGCCCTCGCCTCCTTACGTGCCGCCGGTCCGCCGCCCCTGCCGTCTGCTCCTCCCACCACCGCCTCCGACGAGGCCACATCGGTCCACCCCCAAATCACCCGCTTCTTTTTTGGGTTGATTTTTTCCTCTGTCGCCGATGCAGTTCATTTTGCAGTGCAACGAATCTCATTTAGTTTGCTAATTATAAACATAGTTGCCTACGTATTCCTATATATATGCTTTCGGTATTAAAATTAGTTGGCTGAGGTTTGGGTTGATGCATTTTTGCTTTTCAAATGTACTGAACGGAGTGCGTTTAGATGGTGGAGAAGTAGAAATCTTTGGTTTCAGGTAGAGGGTCGTAATCTGCGTAATGCATCGCCGATTATATTTTAGGAGAATAAATGAGTCATAGAATATCTTGGCATGTCAACTATAGTTTCATAGAATAAATGAGTCATACATTTATGTATCATGTATTTTCATTGAAATTTTCAATAGTTTTGGTCACGCCTTTGTTATGACATCTTCGTGTTAATTAAAACAGCTAGGTGCTCGGGAAAAGGACTGCTTCAATTGTCTTTAGCTGCCCAAACTATTTTCCATATTTCGTTGAATGTTGTTGTTACCCGTTTGTCTTCTTCTTATTGTGCCCGTTTGTGCTCTACCAAGAACATAGCTACAAAGTCCCCCACTTAGAGTGGACTGTTGACTACTACGTTGCAAAGTAGCTTAAAGTGCGAATGTGGTATATATTGGTACATGGGAGCACCATGTAAGTCCTAGGAGAAATGGATAATTGACATGTTAGCACAGCGAAATGTCTTTGTGCAGTTGCGCTAGATGCTCTGTTCTATTCTGTTCTGTTGTATACTCCTTTTTTCTGTCTGAATTGCTACAAAAGATTACCTTGAACTCCTCATTAGTGCTCATGCCATGCTGCTGCTTGCAGCATTAAGAAATTGGCCATGTGATTTTTGAAAACATTTATTGAGTAAACTGCACCCTTATTTATAGGCTCTACCATTCTGGAGTTGTAAACTTTTCAGTTTAGATTGTCTATCCATTATTTATTTATGCCCAGAAAGAATTTGAACAAGAATACATATATAATTGTCCTTAAGTGTTTGGCTCATTGAGCTTAGCAGAGGCATACCGAATCTTTTTTATAAAAAAATGAAAAAAGAGTGGTCCATCACCCATTACATCTATTACTGCATGCAGTGCTTACTTTGGTAATGGAAAGTTGAAGATGACATACCACATTTTCTCACGAATTACAAAGTACCCTTCTT
This sequence comes from Raddia distichophylla, assembly GCA_005191435.1. NCBI lineage: Eukaryota > Viridiplantae > Streptophyta > Magnoliopsida > Poales > Poaceae > Raddia > Raddia distichophylla. Next base: position 1,538,293 of record SPJY01009385.1, on the reverse strand, counting down.
TCGCTTATTTATGTGGACAATAAAGGCATGCATGATTGTGCTCACAGTATTTGTTCTGTTGTAAGCTATTTTATTGGGTGACACTTTGCTGTCAACAATGGCTTTAACCCTATGGTGATGCCTGCCTGAAAGAATAGATCAGGGTTACACATGAGCTGTAACTACAGAACAAACCAAATAGCGGTCCATGATTTGCCAGCATAAAAATGTTGCGTCAGAAGCTCTCATTTTGTTTTATGGTTCGTAGTTTGTTAGTCCCTCTATTTTATAAGTGACCGTTCTTTCTTCATCTATTTTAGGTTACCTTTGCTGGCTCATGCATAATTTTTTTTTTGTGGTCATTCACAGCGGAGGATGCCTTCTCAATGAACCGGCTGTGACAAAAGCAGTATCCTTCATAATTTATGCAATAACAGTGATCCTTTTATTAGTTCTTATCACATTATATAGCATTGCTACAGAGGTATGGAAAGTTAAGGTGATTTTGGTTTTAAGTTCTATTAGTTTTGCTAGGTTCATCAGCTATTTTGGTTTTATTCACAGCGGAGATAACTCATTTATCTGTTTCTTGCTGGCAAAGTTCAGATTATACTGCATTGTGAACTGAAACAAAAAACTTTCCCATGATTTTCTATCACATCGTTAGTCTAATCTATCATAGCGGTTTCTTACATGAATATGTCAGAAAAATTTGCAATCGAATCCTATTTTGTATCTCTTACCAGATTTCTGTCAGGTGATTTCCCATTTTCTTAACGTAACGCATAGAAGGCAAAGATGGGATTACGAAACCTCTACCATAAGAAGTGTTCAATATATGTTTTTCAGAAGGAGCGGAATATCATGGAAACAATTTTGTTTGTGTAAATTTCTTCAGAATTAGATATTGTATTTGCTATAGATTGGTTCAACATAGATATTGTCAGGTTTTCATGACAAGTTACTTTCATATTTACTTGATTTTGGTTTTCTATATTTCATTCAACATACTTGCTCTTTAATTTGCATCTGCAGTAAAAATATTGTTGGTGGTCTTACAGTTGTGTTGACAAATATGCTTATATTAGTGTGCTATGCAAGAGCTACTGCTTTTGAACATTTACCATGCCAGCTGATTTGACACATTTCCTTGGTTTTAGGAGGTTTGATATATGAAAAATTGAAGCTTTGGGATCAAAAGTGATATGCTATCAAAGTTAGCCTTTTTTTTACAAGTGTCATGGCTGCATAGTGCATACCCTATTTGTAGCTGCTGAAATAACTTTCAGTTATATTAGTTTGTATCATGATCTCATATTATTTAGTTAGGGCTACATGACACCTAGCAAATCTACAAAGATATTTTAAGTTCTACTAGTTGAGTTGGCGGGCGCCGGTTCGGAGATCGGTTACGCAAACTATCACCTGGTATTGCATTTCTATACGCCGTGGCAACTAAACAAAACAGCCATACAATATAATTTGTACGGCACGTGACACATCTCAAAACGTTTACTGCAAAATATAATTTGGATGAGAGAAGCATCTTAAACATATCGATGCAATTATACCTTTTTGTAATGAGATACATATATCAACGTGGCATATATTAGATCGCAAACAGTGACTCTGTACACAGACCCATCCCTCAGACCCATCCCTTAAGCATTTCCCTCCTGCCCAAAAACGCGTAGCTTGATGAGAAATGCATCTATCCATCAAAGCTGGCGGGAAACATCATCGTAGCTTATAACACATCACAACAAAAAAAAAACCTCATAAATCTCTAAGCTGCCAGGTAGGTATTGTATCAGATAGTGTAGTGCTTTCTGAACAACGAAGATGCAAGTTAACCTCATAGAGTTGATACAACCAACTGTTGGTGTTTTCGCATCATGTCGCTGTAGGGCTCAAAGTTTTTTTTGCTTATGTTTGAAGGAACTAATCATCTTTTTTTTGTATTAACAATCCTTTTTGTACAGTCCCTTTTATTCTGTACCAATCTTCCGTTTATATGCTCCTCTACCTTCTCAAGTGGTGTGTCTCTGCCTAGCAAGTTTACCAGAGCAAATATGCAATGCACGTAAAGATCAATGCTCTCCATGTTATTAAAAAAAAGAGATTAGTGTTCCCTGATTCCTTCGGAAAACATTTGACTATCATATTTTAATTCAATAATTTATGCTCTGACAATAAATATCCGTTGAATGAAACAGGCTGTATGAAGGCAAGTTACCTTGTGGCTAAAATTACGTCCATTGCCGGGAGGTGTGAGCCTTGTTTGTAGGGAACTTTCAGTTGTACCTTCCTAGTAATGAGTATCTCCCCAACTAAAGGGCTGCTTCGCCTTCTCTACTAATGGTTTTAGTTGCTTGCTCTCCTCGGCCAGAAAAGAAAAAATATAAGTCATACTCTAAATACATTTAATGTTAAAACAAATCTCAACAAAATAAATAACAATGGTACAAAATCATAAGGTCACACAGCTCTTAATCCATTGTTTGAAACCTAAATTAGAGAGAATAGAATTGTTAATTGCATTAAACACTTACAATAACTAAGTAATAGGGAGTAATATTCAGACATGCACTAACTAATAGAATGTGGGAATGCAATCAATAAATAGCTTCATAAAACTAAAATTGTTCAATCAAATGAATCAAACATTAAAAACACGCTTGCGTCATCAAATGCAAAACTGTACAAAGTTACATACATAATAACGAAGCGAGGTGACACATTATGTTGTAATAGCTAAAAGAACATTTCATCTTATTTGTAAGGTCGATGAATGGCATGTACGCTTTCCCCTGAACAACAGGAACAAACTTTTGTATCTGTTCGGTCAGTGGTTTTTTTATAGATGACCTGTAAGCACCGGCATAAGGGGGAAAATGATTTGTGATAAGTCAAGGAAGATTCCATATGGCCTCTAAAAATGGTATAAATCTATAATATTATTTTAGAGAATAATTAAAAGTTATAAGATGTATTTCCAAACAGCAACATGTAGCAAATCCTCCATGATTTGAATCTCATAATTTAGTTCTGTGAGGCATAGCAAAAAGTTAGCACTATGCAAAAAAAGGTGTTAAGAGGACATCATGTATCACTATTATGGAAGAAAAATTTTCTTGATACCTGGAAAAATATATTTCAGCTGCTTTTTTTCCTAGCTTGAGCAGGTGCATATGCAGATGTTGCTTTCTTCAGCAGCTCTGTGTCTGTAACACAATACCAGATATTCCTACCAAGGCTCTTTATTAGTCCACTAATTACAGATGAAGCCGAAATTTTTTTAAAACAATTATAAGTGTCTGAATTCTATGCAGTAAGCAATGTGCTAACCTCCCTTGGTAGCATGTATGTCTATATGAACTACCTATATGGAACAGGTCAGCGAAAACCCACTGATCTATTGGAGAAAGCAAAATAATATAAATCATGACACAACCCAATTATTTTGACAGGAAATTACAGCCATGAGTTATGAAAAAAAAAAGTTGCATGTTAATGAGGAGCTAAAAACAGGGCAAGCAAGAAGCATGGCACACAACAAAAATGGCTACCTCCTAAAAGCCTAACTTTTAGCCGGTTGACTAAACTGTCAGAATAGTACTCATGTTTCACCTGTTCCATAATGTACAATTTGTTTTTTTTGTTCCTTTCAAACAGAACACAATATAGTTTGCTATAGTACACATATAGAGGCATGTAATTGCTTCGCTTTCTGGATACTTAAAAAAATACAGATGAGAGCGATCGTAAAATCTGATTGAATTCCTTAAAAATTCAGGAACTTGACAGAGCTTCAATGTCTACCATAACCAAGACCCTTTTCATTTCACCGGAATGATCATATCCGTGTAGCAAGTGGAGCAATCAACCTCAACCTATCAATGAGACCCTCACTAATTTGCAGCAGTATAGCGGAATCAATGAAATATGACGGAAATAGAAAAGGAAGGAAGAGAGTAACCTTTATTTATAACGGAGCTAGTGCACAACGTGTAAATCGAACAAATCAAGGAGAGGGAAGCAGCAGCCCTCGGATTATGCATCATCACAATGAGCGAGTTTGAAAACGCATGCGTGTGTTAAGTGTGCACTCACGATTTAACTCATTATCATGTAGAAGAGAGGATACCTGATAGTGCCGTGGTTCGTGCAAAAGCGACGGCGGGCAGGAGGAGGGTGTGGGATGTCGGCGTCGAGGCGGCGGCGCCAGCGGGAGGAAAAGGAAGGAAAGGAGGCGGCGGCATAGCAGGCGAGAGCGGGAGGAGAGGGGCAAAGTGCAGAAGAGCAGCGTGGAGCCGATGTAGCCGTGTTGATGCAGCGTGGAGCTGATGCAGCCGTGTCGATCGAGCCGAGCAGCGAGGTAGCAGTCGCCGCGGCCAGATCCGGGCCAGGGAAGGGTCGGCGCAGCGAGGGAACGGCCACAGCGGCCGGATCCGAGGCAGGAGGCGGCGGCGGGGTGGGACGGAGACGGCGGTGGGAGGAACGGCGCGGCGGCCGGCGCAGGGAGGAGGCGGTGGGAGGATCGACGGGAAGCAGCAGCAGCGGCGCCGATTCGTGGAGGGGACGGCGGATCCGACATCCTTAGAGGCGGCCACTGCCGAGAAGGGCAGGGGCACGTCGTCTCCAACGTAGAAGGGGAAGGAGGCCGGGCTTGGGGGCAGCGGCTCCAGGAGGAGCGGAGGCGATGGCGTCGCGACGGCTATCCGCTTCCATCGGGGAGAAGGCGATGCCGGCGACGGCACAGAGGAGACGGCGCCGAAGGCAGCGGCGTCGCGACTCGCGAGCTTGAAAGCGGAGGACGCGAGAGCGGAGAGGGAAGAGGGCACAGAAGGGCGACGTGGGCTAAGGAGGGCCACGGGAACGACCGCCTGGCTGGAGCCGCCGGATGAGGATCGTACGGTTCATATCGATCCGAGTGACGTGGCCGCAGCGGGGGAAAACGGTGCCACGTGGCTGGCCCGGGAGGGGAGTGGTCACATTTGTACTATTAACTAGGAAGGTTCACGCGCCTATGGCGCGTGGCGCGAAGTTTTCATTGTTCAATTGTCATGTTAATCCGGATTTTGATTTACAGAAATATGTTACACTACTGAGGAAAGCGCACCCTTGGTGCGCTAAGCTGACTATCCTGTAGAACATCAAGATGTACCAACATAAGAAAATGACCTCTCCAAATTTAAATTTGAAATTCCATGGAGTATTCTGATATGCAATTATGTCTTTCAAAGTGGATAGTTGAGTTCTGCTATTTTCAAAATTTTAGAAAAGTGTTGTTTATTCTTTGATGTAAGTTTACTATATTAGACATCTATAATGTAACCTTGACAAAACTAATAACAAAGAAACATAAAAATTGCACACTAAACTTACACATCACAGAAGATATGCACATGTAAATAAGCTGTAAAAGTATTGCGTTACTATTTGCAGCATTGAAAATCTAAAAAAAATATCCATCAGAGATAATAAAAGACAAAAATAAAAGTCCCCAGGAACTCTAGGGATGGGAATAATAAATCCAAAGAACCGTGCAAAAAAATACTGGTTTGGAACAGAAAAGGGAGCTTTTTAAGTAAAGAAGATGAAGATGACGGATAACAGTATGAAAAGTACCTCCTTGAGTCGGGAAGTGAAGTACCTTGCCCTAATTTTTGCATCTAGACTCTAGAAACTGCCTTGAAAAATTGATTATAGACCTGCGTAACAATGAGTCAAGTGATCATGTTGTATTACCATACCAATAGCTTAAACTTTGAACAAGTATACCTAAATGGCTAAATTCAAATCATCAAAGAGACTGAAATTTTCATCTATGATATTGCGTCGCACAAAATATTTACTATGGAAGCCTTTGTTATGTCTAGGATGTGAGAAGGCATGAATCAATCACCAATCTAAAATATGCATCGTCCGTTTACACCGAAAAACATTTAACCTAACTAACGACAACTTTTGATTTTTTTTTTTGTAACAATTTAGAAGTATGAAATATTTTAGGGATACTATAACAAGAAATTATTATAACCATAAATGGGTTTTGAAATTCTTCGACCAGTGCAATCATGCATTATCAGCTAGATAGAATAGTCAGCTCTGTCGAGTGATTCGATCACTAAACAAAAGTTTTGTTTACCATGAGAGCACGGCTACAGGATGTTGTGGTACTTCAACCGCATTAGGGAATCCATCCTGTAATGCTTCAGGAATCTGTTGAAGCAATCTGTTAAAAATAATTAATAGTTAAAACTCTGAGAATAAAGATAAACATATGAAGAAACACTGCATGACATAAACTTGTCATCCATCACATAGAAATATGGCACGAAAATGTAATACAAAAATGCAAGAAGAAATTAAAACAAATTAAAAGGTTATATAGTGGACTAATCTCTACGAGAGAACAACAATGTTTGCATTTTAAGATATCAACTTCAGGCATATTGTTTTCTGACCTAATTAAAATTAACTAAACCATTTAAATGAGAGAACAATAATGCAGTGCCTGTAACTCCTGAAAAACAATCGGTAGAGCAAGAAGATCATGCGCTTAGTCTAAAAATTAGAAAGCAAAACCGATGCTCATTCCAGCTTAAAAAAGATATGTAGCTACTACATGTTGCTTGGTCTTATTCTGCAAAAACAAAAAAAAAAAAGGATCTGAGATAAACATAACATCCATTGACAAATTGAACTTGGGTAGGAGGATTATTCGTAATACATAGCAGGAAGACAAAATCAGTGAGAGGGCAATGTATCATCAGTTCTCTTTAGATTCCAAAACAATGCCGCCAACCTAAAAAGAGTAGGAGCAACAACTAATTTAGAGCAGTTAAATAACATAACTGAAGCAATCGAATACCAGACCAAATGTGCAGTAGAAATTATGGAGCTCTGACTCTATATATAACATCACCAAGAATTCAGAAGCATTTTTCTTCAGAATATAAGATACTATGGGTACATGTTTGCTTGTCATCGAACACTAAATTGGAAGATCCATTGTCTGGCCACAAATACAGGCGAGGAATAAACGCAAGACAGGAGCTAGCCCATGCATCTCTAACCTTAAATTAGATTAACAGCTAACACGAAAAAGGTAATAGACAATCAACCAAACCATTATGTAGCTGTGTAAAGACATCACAAACTAACGATTAGCTGAAGCATTACGCAACCATGTAAATCTGCATAATCTGCAACCACGTAAACTTGCATAATCTGTCATGCAGCAATAAGGTTTGGAAGCACTTCCTTACAAGAAAACGATGAGTACTCAGGAGGCATAAGGCTACACCTGCAAATTGAACCAAACACAGAGCAACAAAAATTAAGACCAAAGATGGCTTGCATCGTCAATAAGGGAGATGAACAAATTTTTAAAGGGAAAACGTCCTGTAACATCAATAAGGACAAACCAATAAACCATAAACAAATTTAGTACTTATATATGAGTCTACCATTTTAAGCCTGTATCACATATGGCCATAACACTTTCTCTTGTTTTGTCTGTATGTAGCAGTATATATCATATAAAAATCATGCAAATTATGTCCTTACTACATCTAGCACTCTAGTTGCATTTATCATATAAAAATCATGCAAATTATGAACCGAAAACATACATCGTATCGTACTATAGAATTAAACTATGAAAAGGAGAAAAACAATTTCAGATCAATATCCTGATGCGGTAGACCCGGCAATAAACACCGATCATATGGTACAATATCTGAAAGAAGTCAGGACACTTGCAAGTTGCAATTCAAAGCAATATCAGGGAATGTAATCAGGGCAGGCTTGTCGTCGTCTCCATAGACCGCGACAGATACAGAGCCACACCTCGTTCTGACTTGATGCTCCTGGCGTAAGAAAGGCATGCACATACACTTAGTAAGTAGACTGGAGATCACTTCAAAAAAGTGCAACTTTGAACCGAGAACGACACAAATGACACAAACTGCTACGAAAGGTAGCGGAGCAATTGCTGGGGAAAGAACAGAAATCTTACTAAATTCGCTTGCTCTTCTTGCTACCAAGATGTATTATGATGTGTCAGCAAAGCCGTGCGGCGAGGATTCGCAAGGATTGAACTTGTGGTGCAGCGAGGACCGTGGCTGCGGCCGATAGCGTGGCAGCCACACCGGAAGCGGCGATGTATACATATTGGTATTGCTCGATGGTAACACACTATATATCTTATACCACAGTCCACCTACTATTAGATAGAAAGCAGAAGACAATGAGGGAACCACAATAGCACATACTACATATACGTTGAGGTGAAGTCAAGGATAACCAATTTTTAGATTGCTCAATGTCAGCTACCTCTTCCTCACGCTCCTGAAAATATTGAAAGGAATCAACAAAGCTAGAAAAGCATAACAACTAATGCCAAGAATAAAATCAACAAACTTTACATCTCCTTTGCATTTTTTAGAAAAATAGAGAAGGACAAACACCCTGTATCAATGTCTAAAATTTGGCTACAACATGTATAAGAGGAAAAAAAAATAGTACCCGGTAACATTGAATATCTGAATCTGTATTGTAGCTTTGACATCTCATTGCCATATTAGATGGCATTAGACTTGTCAGCTGTCAGGTTTAAAAAACCGGAAAATACATGATATTCCAATAGCACAAAAATAGTAGGCTAAATTGAGATAATCTATAATGAGCATGGGCGAGATGACAATAAAAGGATGTGGTGCTACCTGGTATTTTATATATATGAATCACAACATCGATATGGCATCTCAGATCCATGAATTCAGACCTTTAAAACCTGAAAAGAAATACACATGATATCCCAAACCCACAAAAAAAACTGAGGAACGGAAAGATATATTATGAGTATAGGAAATAGAAATGTAAGCATTTTTCAGTTACAAAACAATATATATAGAGGCAAAGAATCAAAGCTTCTAATCTTAGTCTGCAAGGCAAAACGACTACGGAGATTACTGAACAACTCTCCCTTAAAACTTGCACAACAAATATATATATAGAACTACAACCCAAAAAAAAAGAGGCCTGCCATACCAAATAGGTAGCTCAATTACTGTGGAGACTTGTAATATGCAGGCATGCGATTAATCAGGAATGTGCACGCTGACATACAACCTGAAATGCAAAACGTAAACAGCACATATCAATTCTAGTGCTTCAAAACACCAAAATGGCAGTCATCTAGTTAAGCCATGAAGGAAAGAGGCCACAAAACCATAGATCCTGCACATATAGGTACTAAAACATAATAGCTGAAACAATTGAAACAATCACAAACTAAGCATCGGTGGCCTTCCTTCTTTACAAAAAGATTTGCTAGACCTGCTACATGTTGCCTGATTTTAGTCTAAAAAACACCCAAAAATTGAGGTAAATACATTGTGCATGTAGAACAGATTTGATGGGGGCAGAGATTTGAGGGGGATGGGAAAAATGAGGGAGGATGCAAATCCGGCCAGATCTGGCTATGGCACAGCAACACGAAGGCCGGGAAGGGCATGAAAGCAATAAGGTTGGTTGGATCCGATGCGGGGCGGCCCGGTGAAGCGGATCGGGTGGAAGAAAATGAAGGCATCGGTGGGTGTAGAGCTGGGGGGACAAGCAGATCGAGGGGAGAAAGCAGATCCGCGGAGGCGGCGGCGACGGCGCGGAAGAGAAGGCAGCGGTGGTTTGAGGAAAGATGCGACGGCAGCAGCGCAGAGAGAGGAAGCTGATCCGTGGAAGAGAGGAGGCGGCGGCGGCGGGTGGAGACTGGAGCGAGGGAGGGAGAAGAGGAAGAAGAGGAGGCTTCACCTCTTGGTAACGACGATTCGAGCCTTTGGCCGTGGCGGAGGGCTCCGAGAGGCGGCGGGCGAGTGTCGACAGGAGGAGGGTGGCGCAGGCGGCGAGGGAAGCCGAAGCCTTTGGCCTCGGCGTCGGCGTCGGGGGAAGGTAGTCGGTGGGGAAGTAGCTCAGGCCGCCGCGGTTGAGAGGAGGAGGAGGGCGGCAGGGCGAGGGGAAGGGGGAGGGGAGGGAGACGCGAGGGGCAGGGGCCGAGGGGCGGCCAGGGCTGGCGCCGAGCAGGTGATGGCCTTGCGGGGGAGCAAACGGACGGACGGATCGACGGAGCGGAGCGATCGGATGGCTCGGGGAAACCGGGCGACGTGGCGGCCTGGCTGCGAAGTACTGTAGCGCGGTGCTAGCGCTTTGTATTATAGAAGTAAAGTAACTAGGGAGGTCTGCGCGCCATGGCGCGCCCGTACAAATACTTCGTCAAACCGCAATCTATTTTTCAATAGTATGTTACATCATTTTTTATCTATAGAATTTGAGTGAACCAGCAGTAAGCACACTAATAAAGCAGGAAACAAGATGGATACACTATGAAAATAAAAGACCATTGTAACTAAGTGGCAAAAGTTATTTCTGAAAACTAATAAGCTAAGAAAATAAAATTGCGCAGAGCACATTCATCTCAAATAGACAGAGAAAGACGAATAAATGATATAACATAAGCACTAACCGGACCAAAATAATTGAGAGTATGATCATCAATGAAATCCCTCTACATATAATGACATGATGCATTGCTTGAATGACCAAGTATGACCTTTTTTTAGTCCCAACTCGCAAATGAAGTGAATGTAGAACCTGCAACCACACATAATAGTCAGATAACACAATAATACTATTTGAGGTGAAGTGGAAAGCAATGCGTGAGAAGGCACAAATGATTATAATAATTTCTAACTAAACTATTGAGTGGCAAAGTGCAGGCAAATTAATATGACGAAGCAACGAAAAGCAGGATTTCCCTACACATCATCTTAAGATCGACAACATATGTCTAGAGGGACTAACTTTGTGATTACCAGATCTAGTAAAAAAATAGGAAAGTGAATTAACTGCATCTTCATCCATCTTCATACATTTCATCAGCTCATGGGGCTCCATAGGAATGGCATATAATTGCCCATTCTTTTGCTATTGCAAGGCACTGAAGTGGCTAAATTACACATTGATAAAAAGGAGTCGTCGTCGATGTGTCACAGACACTTTAAATGACAACAGTGTCAAATATTTGATATTAAATTTTAGTGATATAATGTAGACCAATATTCATGCATGAAGGCCATACATAAAAAGATTAATACGAAAATCATAAAGTCTACAACTTTAATCCATGCTCCTGATAAATTCCACTATTTTTTTGCTATTACAACAATACAAAACGGATAAAATTAAAAAGGAGTACTGTTATAGCATGGATCATATGAAGCACATCTAAAAGTTGTGAATTTTTTCGAATAAAAAGTAGGTATAGCAAGAGAAAGGCAGAAAGCATTAAACCAAATGATACCATTGATCGGTGGCTTGAATTCAGAGGCCTTGGATCTGTATGAATGCATCCAATTAATTGATGAACGTGTCTTCAGCCTAAAAGAGGTAGAGGTATACCGTAAAAAAGGATGAGAATCAAATCTCTGTAGGTCACACTATAAAAAAAAATAGAGCTAGCCTCAATACATACACAACGCGTATAGAATCTTCAACAACACGTACATCAACAGGCAAAAGACAGGCCATGCCCGCCCTTCTTTCTTTCTGTACCAATAGCAAGGGCAACCCGTCTTTTACGCCGATTCTCACGAGCTCAATCAGGTGAAACAACCAGAAGGCAATTAACATCCGATAGACAAAAAACCAAACGTAAAATGATGCAAACCACATAGGTCAGAAGAGCACAAAATGGGGATGCATAAAGGTAGAAAACATAGGGAAATAGAAAAACCAATCGTGCACACAAAATAATTTCCTGAACCAGATTGTTCAGCAAGCTACTCAGGTGACACAGAAGATAAAGATGGACGGCAACCATCAGCTGAGCCATCCATGGATAACGATAGCTATAAGAGGAAAAACAAAAATACCGTAAGCAAACAAGCACTGCCAATGGCATAGGAAGAACCATGCAAGGCATCTTTGCTGAGGGGTAATACAAAACAAATAACAGATAAGAAAAAGGGGAAAACTCTAATAAAACGAATCAATGAGCCCAAAGAAGGAGCCATAGACCTTAGTAGAGGAGGAGCCAAAGAATTAACGGAGCAAACCAAAGGGGATCAACAACACAACAAGTGGAGTAATCAGTGACGGTATTAAAAAAGAATGCACAAACTTCAGATAGAAAAGGAACACACGCCATAGCAAAGAAAAATGAGCTAAAGAACTGACGGAGCAAACTTAGGGAACTATAAACACACTAAAGGAGCGGAGAAACCAGGAGTCAGTGAGTCATACGCAAAACAATACACAAACCCCAAAGTGGACAGCTAAGTTTAGAAACTAACCATCTATGCCAAAAAACAAACGATGAGAAACTATAAATAAAAACCAAAGGCATGCAACCATTCAATAGCATCGCAGCGATTCATCCGTATGTACTTGCACGCTAAAACCATACTCTGAATTCCATTAGGATATCAAATTATCTCCTGCTAAAACATCCACGATGGTACAAAAAGTAAAAAACAAAAGGCATCCAGCCATTCACCAGCACCGCAACGATTCATCCGTATGCACTTACACACAAAAAACATACTTTGAATTTCATTAGGATATTAAATTTTCTCCACCTAAAACATCCATGATAGTACAAATCTAGCAGCATAGTACAGAAATCTATCTTGTTCTATGGGTGTGACCTGTAGGAGTGTAAACTTACTAAATAAACTAAACTATCTCAACTCAATTGGCGATGAATTTTCAACTTCCAAGAGAGCAAGAAAAACTAACAATATATCCTGTACTGCAACTATTTTCAGCAACTTTGTACATCCAAGCTTTGTTGCACCACACGACTATGTTTGAAACTGAAAAAAAAAGGGAATGATCACGACAAGGTTGCATACCTTCCCTGCCTCGGGTAAAATCTTTTTCATCACCAAGAAACATAAGGCACCTAATAATGTAAACCAGAAGGGTTGTAATGTCTGAGCAGCTGCCTGTCATCCAATACCTAGCTAGCTGCAAAAAATGTCGCCTTCTTAAGAAAATGTAGAACAAAACCCTGCTCATCAAAGATCTGAGCCTGATCAATATCTATTAATGCAATATCATTATTAGTTGCCTACCTCTTTATAAACGGAAAGGAAAATTAAATGAGATGAGTGCCTAGCCGATGGATGTGAAAGCATGATAGCACGACATCTGCAAGACAGGCGGGAAGGCAATGCTAGTATAATACAACCATAAAGGCTAGAAGAATATAGTTATGGGATGATGTTATATGGTCTGAAATATTAGTGTAATATGTTACAGAGATTGATATAAAGATGGTAATTATATATTTTAAGTATTCCATAACCAGATCTGCAATTAAACAAAAAAGAGTGTCAATCTGCAATGAGCAATTATCTACCTTTGTTCAGGAAATCCCTTGCTATGCATTGCACATAACTTTACAAATACATACAGAGGAAGGTAATGAAAATCATGTTAATTGAAGGCACAGCACAGACTATTTAGGTTAATTACATGTGCTATAAAATAATAAGGGTCTGTTCTTTAGTTAAATTTGCAAACTAAATGACACTATAGGGACAGTGGAATGTAGTCAGTTATGAACAACAAAAAATGGCCACAAGCTTTACATAACTGTACAAACAAAAAATCATAGCTCAAATTAGTTTAAATAAAAGTAAGAGATAGTCTAGTTACAGTAGCTAAAAACATTTAGAAGCCCGCATATGTAAATACAACCTCTGTATCGTACTGATGATGTGACAATCTGCAATCATCCATTCCTGCCTTTGTAAATTTGAAAGATAGGTAGTGGAACAGGGCTAATTGATTTCCATGGTGTCATCATGCTATTTTATGCTTAAAATCATTGAAATATCCTGCACATTGAAGGGAGAAATTGCAGAAATAAGGAAAAAACGGATGCAAATATGAGCATTTATTTAAGTAAACCAAAAACTTAAATAAGTATTAACATAGCAGAAAGAAAGATACTCTGATTAGATAATACTGAGAGAGTGCTGATTTAGCAAGGAGATGCAGCAGACGGGAAGTGGCCTGAAATAAGCATGATGTATACCTTTGTAAGACTAATCTAAATCAGCTTCTGCGGTGTGGCGAGGTTGCTAGTCCCGAAGCTCGAATCGTTTGCAGTTGCTCGGTAGTTTTCGAGGATTAAGAACGGCATTTTGGTTTTTACAATGCGGCAACTGTGATGTTTAAATCGTTTGATGTATTAGCCATCGGATCAGGACTATTTGTTGTAGTTCTGTAACCTGTTGTGTGCTGTGCTTCTGTAGGAGTGTGCATTTGGAAATTTGCCATAGAGGCTGAAAAGCCAAATCTACGATACTCAATCACATAATGTGTTCATGCCGAGATGGTAACTGCCGTGGAATAGTTGCTTCTGTACATTGTTTGTTATCCCAACCTAGCCCCATCATTTTTATTGAGAGCATAAAATTGGTCGCTAGTGATCTTGTTTTCTCAAATCTGTTGCTTTTGGTTTAAGGCTACCTGCTATTATGTGTCGCTTCCTAGATGTTACGACTTACTAGTTGACATTTGCTTTCTGTTAAACGTTTTCTAGCTGTGAACTATCCAATGATTGATCAGAACTTGTGTATATCTGCAGCTAGAGCGGTTCGATGATTTCACCATTGCTTCATCATGGGAGAGGTACTGTGATGACACTCTCCAATTTTGCTACTATGAATTAGGCTATTTACCATCTAAATAATTAAGATTGTTGGTCATCTAGGTTTATATCTGAGATAGAGGCTATTTGCCGTCAATGGCTCGCCGACGGCCCAAATATTTTGATGGTATTTCTCTTTCCGGTTTCTGATATCATGCTATCCTTAATAAATCTTTAATTTGTTTATTACATACAATTTTGTAGCAAAAAGGTGCAGAGAATGTGCCTTCCTTTAAAAACTTGTTTATGGTCAAGCGTGAACTGAAGCATGGGAAAAGAGTCTATTGTATGGAGTATCACTTCATGAAATCAACGAAAGGTGAGAAAATTTAGGTTCTACTTTCTCCATACTTCAAATAGTAGTCGTTTTGGACATTGATATGGTTTTTGAAATGCAAGTTTGACCATCAATTACCATAGGATTTATTTATAAAATCCACAAAAAAATGATATTATGGAAGAGTTTTTCGAGATGAATTATATATATGGTTCTCATGTGCCAATCCAAATTGCTCGAAAAATTTTTGTGAATAAAGTTTTAAAACTTTGACTTAGAAAAAAAACTGAAACGACTACTATTTGAAGTACGGAGGGAGTAAAACTTAGTAACATACACTCTCTAGGTCACTTCACCTTTATAGGTATTATATGGTAATCGGCCTTTTACTCACTATTGTCTTACATGCGGATATGTATCTGCATATTTGTATAGCATCAAAACAAAAGTCTAATGCATCTCTTTTGACGTATGTTGGGCATAAACTTAGGACTAGAGAGAAATTATTTTACCAATTCATCTGTGGTTGTAAATTGGCAAGTTTAATTGTAAATCGGTGAGAGCTGACGAGGATCAATAATTGAGCAAAAATGGCATCATTATTCATTATTTCATCTATCATCATGTAATTTAAATGGAAAGTGGTTGGCAAATTAGGAAAAAGGTGGATCTAAGAATTAATATTATATATTTGTTGCAACTTGACATCTTCCAATAATGCCATCTTATGGTAATGACATCACCATATGATGTAAAGTTCTAAATAACAATGCTATAAGGAATGGGCACTGTAACTGTAACTCTAAAACTTCATGCTTGCAGTTTGTACCTATATCATTACCACTAATTCCCTTTGCACCAAATCACAGAAAGAAGCCATGGGACTTGGCCTAGGCACTTTATACTTTGGGTCTTGACTGAAGGCACAACCTGCTAGCTTGATTACTTGGCTAGTTTACTAGTTTTGCATAATCGTAATAGGGGAGACTACCTGTTACAAGCTTGACCTGGTGTACCTGGGTTTAGAACCTTAGAAAAATATTTGTTTAATGTCTTTAAAGGTTTCTATATGCTGTCATTCTTGCTTGAATTTTTTATTTAATATTTTTCTTACTCACAGTCACAATTCACAAATACCTTTCTGTAGGCAAATATGAATATTGGGGTGATGATACACATAACATGCAACTCTCTTTCGGAGTAGTTGAGTTTCTGGTATGTGTTGATGTCCTTGTTACGTGCACAGGCATGCTCATGAGATGCCAGCTTTGTTAGTATGCTAATATGCTGCCGTTTTGCATTATGCTTTTTTTCTATGATGTTGTATAAGTCTTATTTTTCATGCTCAGACATTTTCCTTTTCATAATAAAGAAAACGCATTGAGTCTTTCAATAGACCCTCATTGAATTCTAGTATGTTAGTGGTCACCTCAATTTCTTGCATCAAACTCTAATGTGTAGTGGAACGATGTTACCACGGATAAGCTATTTTGCGTAAATGCATTCATCATGCTTTCATATGCTTGCAGATAATTGCTCCCTTGAGTGCCAGCGGCGTGGTTCTTGATGATCCTGAATCAACTAAGCTTTTGAGTTCTGCAGCGATTGCTCTATCCAATTGTGGCAGGTGAGTGAGTTTTGACTAACCTATGGAGTTAGAGGTGAATGGTTTATTATTGGATTGGATATCATACAGCTTGGGTGGTAAGAAAAGAAATAAATACATATCCTTTAGCAAGTCAGTAGTCCATGCTTTCTCTGCGTTCATGACACAATTGGTTCACTTCCATTTATTGGTGTCAATGCTCTTCCTGTTTGGTGCTCCATATTCCATCCAAAATATCTTTCAATTGTCTTTGGACTTCATAACTCATTCAAGTACAAATGTTTCTGATTTTTTTGAGAAATAATTTTTCTGTTGTTCTTGAACCAGAAGATATGGTGATATATAGTGTGTTGTGCTGAGATTTTTTTTTTTACAATATTAGTATATTCAGTCTTCTTGCAGAAACAAGTGAACTTAATCTATGTGGGGATATCGAGTTACATGCATTTTTACATCTTACCTTGTTATGGCACATCCAATCTTTGCAACTACAGATGGTGTTGACAGGCTATTGCTTACATTGTTTTACTGTAATTTTCAATTTTAGCAATTGGCCAGCATTTGTACCGGTGCATGACCCTTCACGAAAAGCATATATAGGAATCCAAAATATGGGAACTGTATTTACTCGAAGGTTTGAAGCTGACCGAATTGGTAGCCAGGTCCCAATACGACTGATGCATTTGGAGGGGTTACATGAGCTATTTCTATCTAAGTTTGTGAGTTGCTCTTAAAACTTTTTCTGTCTTTTTTTCATCTATAAAACCTTATAGGATTCTTGGCAGAACTTCTGTGTGTTCCTTAAGTTTATCATGATCAAGGAGTTGCTTGGAAGCAAGTTTTGTCAATGCTTCCTGCTGCTGTTTATATTTTCTACAATATTATGTTTTGAACCTTACAGTTGATTTTCATGTTGGTAATTGGAACATGATCATAAGATGCAGTATAGTTTTTGAAATCTAAAAAATGTTTACCTTGTTCCGATTCATCATAAATATACAACATTTTCTAGAAAAAAGAGTCTGCTTGCAACTGATGCGATGCAAAAAAGAAAGAAAATCTAGCTAACCGCTCTTCAACCCTTGCATCTGAACTTTAAAATGCTGCACTTGTTTTTATTCAGCAGTGCTACTGCTCTCTGATTCTTGGACATTACAAAATTGTTGTGGGTGTTTGTTACATGATTAACCTTTGCTTTTGTTGTTGGAGGTCCTATCCTCAACAGATTTTCCAGCAAGGGTAAAGGTAAACTTCTCAATGAAGCTTACCTACAGGACTCCTGAATATGATTATGATAATGAGGAGACTTTAGAGTCTGAAGCTACTGAGCCAATAGCAGAAAGCGAAGTTGCAAACCACCCTAGAAAACAATGGGATGATGATTGCCCTTGGGCAGAGTGGTACTCTGCTGAGGATCCTGTTAAAGGTAACCACCGCCTTATATCTTCTATAAGCAACATCACTAATAATAAGTTAATAACTAGTCTAAAAAGCAGGATAATGTGAACTATCAAGTACCAACCTTAGCTGTGGACTGAATCTAGAAGAATCAGATCAACCATCAAAACTCAAAAGCAGCTTATGGCTTGACACTTTTTTTGAATGAACAATTTCATTTTACGCGTACTCTTTCGCCTTCCAGGCTCCAGTGATGTAGGACATATACTTTTCAACAACAACAACAACGGCTAATCTAGTAGCTGAAATTAGAGTTCTCACTATCCTTTTTTATTTTCTTATATAATTACTTCTACTAGATATGCTTCTCTCTTTACCTATCAGCACGTTTCTGCACTATGGTACGTACTATAATTATTGTTCCTGTGATTTACTTATTTGACATGGAAAGTGGTAAGGGATCATAAGTCATGACATGTCAAACTATAAACCACCACCTCCTTGTCTCCTTTCATTTAATTGCATATATAGACATGTAGTGGTTATGTGAATAACTGATTGATTTGTGTGGAAAGTATTATTTGTCAGTTGCACCTTTAATTTGATATATCTCAAGTTTTTTGCTTTTCCCAGAGGAGTTTTATAATTAACATATTAATAAGCATGGTTCACATAATTATTATAGGCTTTGAGTTGACCGCCATTTGGAAAGAGAGAACGTTTGAAGAGACTCTCGAGATGGCTGAAGTGGAAAATGCTTCGTCATTTGATGCCGATAATTGGTTCCTTCACCCAATTGTAACTCCATACATGTAAGATATATTTTTTTTCTGTATATTTGGATATCAGCACAATGTCATCATTCTTATTGCATCAACTATCACTGATAGCAGAAATGCTAGACATATCCATCTGCTGGATGTATTATTTATTTATGCCCACTCTTTGTTCTAGGGTTGATGATTCTATTGGAAAGTTTGTTGGATTTGCATCCCAGCTGTATCTTCTTGTAAATGCATTTGAATCATCAGCAGGGGCACAATTTTTGGAAGATTTTATTGCAGGTTAAGAACTTCATGCATGTCAAAATCCCTTTGACGTGTCATGAATTATTGCTTAGCTCTTTTTTTTCCTGATTTTTAATTTGCCATGTTAGACTGCAGATAATTCTGGTCAGGACAATTCAAAATCCACCATGATTGTACCTCCACCATCCGTTATTGATCGTGTTATGAAAGATCTTTTCAATTATGGTATTTATTTCACTCTTTTTTATCTAATTTACAAATTTAGTTGATGAACCAATATATAAATGAGCATAATAAGCAAATCTCTCGCGAATTCTGAATTTCTAATGTTGAGCATTTGAGGAATCCACATGTTGCACTAGACCACTAGTTTAATTAGTTTGTTGGTTTATGTGGAACTTTCTGCACGCTATTACAGAAGTTCACAGATCTCCTCCACATTCATGTAGTTGTGTTTTCCCAAATGAAAAAGTGATGACTACTTGAACTCATGCTGTTCTAATTCTCTTGGGATGGTCATGGTTTGGCAGAGCTGGAGTTTGCACGTTCAATTCTGCACTGAGTGTGGCCTTGTTCTATGCCTTATTTGCTAAATCTGATAGTTATCTAATTATATTCCTAAGACTGCAATTTTCACCCAGATTCTTTTTCATGCTCGTTAACCCATATGCAAAATTCATAGTCAACCCCAACCCCTATTGCAAAATTCATAAGCTGCCGAGCCATACAATTCAATGCTACATTATAAGGTTGTAGATGATGTTGGTTTGGCTGGAAGTCTGGAACAACAGACTCAACTTCAAAGTGAAGGGGCCTTAGTGGGAAATAGATACGTGCTCATTGCTTATAATGCCATCATGACATTTTCATTTCATTTTTGCAGACTTTTAAATTCATTTTGGGAAATAAACTCTCACATTTTCTTTGTCAGAGCACTCAAATTATGTGGAAGCAGAAAATAAGTACAGTCGTGCAATGAAAGGGGCTCCTTCAGATTCACTCTTTGCACAGTTCTGTTTGCATTCACTGTGGTTTGGCAACTGCAATATACGTGGTTTGTGTTTGCTGTTGAACTTTCTTATAATGCTTGTGTTTTAAATTTTAATTTAGCGAGTCTTTATTGATAACGAACTTTTTTATTATGTCAGCAATAGCAGTCCTGTGGATTGATTTTGTACGTGAAATTCGTTGGTGCTGGGAAGAATCAGAGCGGTTGCCGAGGATGAAGAGCACTTCTAGCATTGACCTTTCTACCTGTCTGATCCACCAAAAGTTACATATGGTACCTGTATTATTTTCCTTATAGTCCAAAAGTTACATTAAAAGTCTTTGAGCAAATGTTTGTTACTTTTATTGTCCAATATTATCAAGTGATATATGCATTATTCATATTGTTGGTTACTCTGGTAATCTGGTTAGTAAGGTAGGCACTAGGCGATCTTTTACTCTTTTTCTGCAAGCTGTCATTTGTAAAATTCTATTTGACATTCTGGTGTTAAACCATCCAGTAGTGCCTGTATGCTCTCTCCCAAAAACAAACACACAAATCCAGTCATTCTATGAACGTGACTGTATCCATGGCATATGTGCAATCATAACCATTTTTTATTGAAGCATGTTGTATTTCTATTTTCATGGTTGCCTCTTGCATTCTATAACATATGGCCTCCTGCTGCTCTTGGTATTGTGTTTTCTCGATGACCTGTTTTTGTTAGATCAGCTTATTTACATAATTTTGCCTTTTTCCGTTTCTCCCTGCAAGCTTGCGATATGCATTGAGAGCAAGAAATCATTGAATCATGCGAGAGGTGCTGACCATGCGCATAAAGATGAGATTTCAAATAGCACGGTAAACATTTGTTTGGTATGTCATTTGAAATCAACAATGATTGGATGCTAACATTTCTAGTGAATACTAGGTGCCAAATAAAAATCGTAAAGGATCAGCAAGTGTCGTCCCTTCAATGATGCTCCTGAATACATTTCAGGAAATGCATGCTCCATATACTCAGGTTCTGCTTGGTCTTATGGTCTCTTTCTTCATATTTAATATTAAGATGTATACACATCCCTTATTTTACCATCAGTTTTGTAGGATGCACCTTTGATGACAGAAGACATGCATGAAGAAAGGCTCCATGCAGCTGAGGCTTTTGGCAGTGCTGTTGTAAGTTCTTGATCTCACAGTTTTCTTTTAAGTGTCCAGATCTTTTTTGTTGGTAGGATTCTTGTAAAACTACTATACACTTATGTAAATGATAGAAGCATGTTCTATTGTATTCATTTTCTTTTGTTAATTTAACGTAGTTATGTTCTTGTATGTGATGAAATTTATTTTTGGATCTATTTTTTGTTCTTGTATATGGTGAAATATGTCATGCCTATTTGCTAGCTTACTTAAATCACCTGAATTTTAGTGCAATGTATCATATCATTCCTCTGTTACTGCAGGGCTTATCTGGTCAATTGGAAAGGGATATATTATCTTCTGGTAAGTTTTTTTTGAAAAAATTGCCCTGCCAAATTTTTATCCATCACTTAAATGGTTACTGTTTTTATCTTAGATTTTTTTAAAAAAAACTTTCTAATTTTTTGTCCATCACTTAACTGATTGCTATTCCTATCTTGAAGAATTTTATCTTACTTTTTGCGCTGTTTCTATCTTAGATTTTTTTTATAAAAAAAAACTTTCTAATTTTTTGTCCATCACTTAACGATTACTATTCCTATCTTGAAGAATTTTATCTTACTTTTTGCGCTGTATGCCTCTATGAACAATGAACTGTGCTTTGGAATATGTATTCTTAGCTTTCCATTTGTGTCATCTTATTCTAATTTCTTCACGTATTACTAATCTGGAAGCTGTGGTCCATGCTTAGATATGTCTGCTTTTAAAGCCGCAAACCCAGATGCTGTCTTTGAAGATTTTATTCGGTGGCATTCACCTGGTGACTGGGTGAGTGAGGACAAGGCTGATGGTAATTCAGGTTGGCCACCCAAAGGAAGGCTTTCTCAGCGTATGTCTGAACATGGAAACATGTGGCGCAAAATCTGGAATGATGCGCCAGCTTTGCCTGTCTCCAAACAGAAATCTCTACTCGATCCTATTCGAGAAGGAGAAAAGGTGGTTTGCTGATGCTAACTTATCCTAGCACAAGTGATTTCTTAATATATAGGATGTGTGATGGGTCAGGAAGGGGGTTTGCCACGAAGTGGCGGTCCAGTTATAGATGACCAACAATATGGCTAGTACTGTATACATGCTGAAGCCAACAAGTAGACATCAAAGATAATTATAACAATTTACATGAAATTAATTGGCACATCTTTTAGCTGGCAGATGAAATTTTGGACTGACAGGTTATTAGGTTGTTGGGCCATGTGAAAAACTGAAATATGATCTACGTGGCCTTGAAAAATTCGCTTGTCAAGAGGATAATCTGCTAGTGAGTTGCTCACTGAGCTTTGCATGCTTGTGATGCGCAGGTACTTCACTACCTTGAAACTTTGAGACCCCAGCAGCTCCTTGAGCAAATGATATGCACTGCCTTCAAAGCATCTGCTGACATACTGAACAATACCACATACGGTGGCTTTAAATTAATGAAGACAAAAATGGACCAGTTATATGCTACAATGGCATCAATATTGAAGTCTCTTCAAGGTGGTGTACACTTGTGATAGAGTTTTGTGCGTGAATTATATTCATCATCTTCTTCTTCAAATACATTTGATGCATTGGTTTTTTCTAAGAGATCTTTGTTTTAAAGTGAAGCCTTTTATTTGCATGCCCTTTTACTTAACAAACCGTACAACTATCCAAATAAATATGAAGTGTATTAACAATGAGAGTAAGAGACATTGCTATTAAGAGCACTATTATGATGGTACCATCAGGGATGAAAAACTGTTTAATATTACAGATTCCCTAGCAAATAAAATATCTGAGCTGGTTAGGATGTGAGTCAGCCGCCTGCAGAAACCTGAGAACCTTCAGGATTATGAGCACTGGATGCCACCTTGAGTATTAACGTTGTTATTTCACAGGGAAATCCAACATTAGTGATTTGGTTGGAGACCTAAAGCGGCTTTGTCAAGTTTTTGAGCACATCGAGAAGTTACTGATTCTTGCTGCTTCATTCCACCGAAAGCTTATTGATGCTCCACGACTGGCACAAGCAATTTTTACTGACTACTTCAATTACTATCTTCCAAAAATGGGAATTAGCTTGGAAAGTATTTGTTATGAAAAGGTATGATGTCTTATTTTATTATGCTAATATGATTGCTTGCATTGTCACCACAATTTTTCTTTTGCAATATCCTACCTTAGGAGTTCACTACTAAGGAAAAGGTGGGGATGCATGAGAGAGATGCTGTATCAAACCTATTTACTCTCCCTACTGCTAATCAGTCGTGGAGGAAAGTGTTGAGCATGGGAAATCTCTTAAACGGCCATGAACCCACACAGCGAGAAATTGTATTCTTGGTCCTGGAGAGAATAAGCAACGGTTACTATTCAAGCCCATCTCCGCTATGTACAGATGAACAGATTGAGACACATCGGATGTATATATCTGGTACATCTAATGATCTTTGGGTTGCACTGTCTGTAACATCTTGGGATTGAGCTGCTCATATATATTGAAGGGCAATTGATCGGAGACTCCGAGTTAGCCAAGTGTTGCATAATGCAGATATACCAAATGCAATGTTGACGGCAAATCAAAATGTCAAATAGTCGTCCAAGAAAATAATATTTGGATCCACATGAAAGCAGGATGGAAATCTGGAACTGGATCGTGCAGTGATCAGAATCCATAAGTCAGAACCATTTCCCTGAAGAGTTGTAACAATTTTTGCCCATGAGCACAAGTTAATTCTTTGGTTAGTTTTCTGTGTACGAGCGGTTGATTTGTAAGCTCCATTTTAGTTTCACGATAGCTTTGGTATAGAATGTGC
The DNA here is from genome assembly GCA_005191435.1 of Raddia distichophylla. NCBI lineage: Eukaryota > Viridiplantae > Streptophyta > Magnoliopsida > Poales > Poaceae > Raddia > Raddia distichophylla. The sequence goes on along the minus strand of SPJY01009385.1, from coordinate 1,514,318 downwards.
GGTTTTATATATTTCAGTTTCACGATAGCTTTGTTAGGAATGTAATTTTTTATAGTTTTGGATGAAGTACGCACTTGTTGCATGAGATTTTTCATTTACAGTGAAATGCCTCGCAATGTATGTATAAACGCCCCACCCTTTCATGCAAGATTTTGTTACAAACGTAATATGTTCTTACCGGTGGTAGTGCTTTAGGAGACAATGCACCTGCTCATGCACGCTCTTGGGCTAATCGCGTGTGGTACTTTAGTTACGATAAAAAAGAATTCGGATTGACTCTCGCCAGTTGATTGCCCATATGTAGAGCTTTTCAAGCATTTTTTAACCAGCTGGGAGGAGGGGGAGCCGGACTCGTATAACTTCGTATAATGTATGCTATACGAAGTTATTACGCCTCCACCTCCTGCTGGCGCCGCCGCCGCCACCCTTGCTGGCGGCGGCGTCGTCGGCTGCTCCGTCCCCAACTCCCTCTCGTCGCTGTGTTGTCCCACGCACCCTAACCCAGTCGACGCCTTCACCCCCGCTACCAGCATCGATCCCAACCGCCTTCACCCCCTCCCACGGCTTCGATGGCGGCAGCACCGCCTCTGCCGCTGTCCTCACTACATCCCCAACCAACCGTCAGGCCGCTGCCTCCTTCGGCCATCCCTCTAAGCCCCGCTGCACGGAGAACCAACCCCCGAACCCTAACCTGAAACTCGCGGTGGTTGCGGCTGCGGTAGTTGCCGGGGACAAAGAAGAAGGCAATGTGTTGGTTGTCGACGAGGAGGAAGATGGTGGCAGTCCCAGGTGCTCTCCCCCTCTCGCTGCCCCTCCCCCCAAATTGCATGCACCGAAGGCAAGGGAGGCAGTCGCTTGGGCGAGCGAACTACTGCCCAATCGACTGCTAGTGAGCAAATCCAAAAAGAATTATCTTACATACACAGAGATCAAAGCTGTTTACAATCGGAAGAATGAATTCTCATCTCATACTTTCAAGTTACAACCAAAAAGAATTCTTTTACATACATCGAGTTCAAAACTTTGCTTACAATTGGAATGATGAATTCTCGTCGCATACATAGAAGTATCAACCCTTACTCCTAAATCCTAATACATGCACCAGCTCCAGTCATAGAAAATTGCCGGCCGGCCTCTTCATCGGCGCGCAACGCGTACATGCGCGCTGATTCTTGCGACATCTTGCGGAAATGTCGAGCGCCATAGCTTGGACAATGGACATGCGTGATCTCCAAGAATCATTCGTCTCCGTGCCCCAGCCAGGGCATGCATGATCGAAGAGCACACTCATTCGCGCACCTTGCGGAGTCGCTCGTGCGCCACGCCACGGCGGTCGTCGTCGGCCTTCTCCCAGACGGCGCGCGGCACGAGCCCGCTGGTGTATAGCCCCGGGCGCTGGTACGCCTCCCGGCACAGCGCGTGCGCCACCTGGTTCCCTTCCCGGTAGACGTGCTGCACGTCGCACTCGTCGAAGCAGCCGAGGAGCCCCAAGATCTGCTCCTGCATCGCCTGCGGTATCCGCGTCTGGGTCTCCTCGCCGCGCAGCAGCTGCACCAGCACCAGGTCGTCGCCCTCCACGGCGAGCCAGCGCACGAAGCACCGCAGCGCGAGCTGCAGCCCGCGGATGAGCGCGCGGGCCTCCACCACGCCCACCGTGGAGTGCTCCGTCGTCTCCGCGAACGCGAGGAGGACGCGACCGTCGCAGTCGCGGATCGCGCCGCCGACGCTCGCCCGGCCGGAGCCGTCGTTGTACACGGAGCCATCAAAGTTCAGCTTCACCCAGCCTGGGCGTGGACGCTGCCACCGGACCATCACGCGGGACGGCTGGAACGACGGCGCCGACGAGCACAGCGCGGTGGCGGAGAGAGAGAACCAGCTGGGAGGAGGGGGAGCCGGACACAGAGAAGCCATCGCGCGCAATCGTCTCTCACTGCCGAGTGGATTTAAGCGGTCTCAGACTCTCAGGTCGAGCCCGAGTCGGTTTGCCCGCCTTCCCCCGCACCAGAGTCGGTCTCGAGCAGCGGCGGATCCACCGAGGCAGATCGGACATGGGGCCAGCGAAACCTGGGCAGCCCGTCCAGCGTCCGGTCCATCCGTTTGTCGGGTCGGCCGAGCCTAGGTCCGATGAAAACACAAATTTGTTTCAGTTTAAAGGCCGTGTTTGTTTCAGGTTAAAGGTGAGTTGAGTTTTACTATAACAAATTTTGTTATTTTTATACAGTCTACATGTTGTAGCAATTTGTAATAATTTTTCATGACTTTTAATGGTTTTTCTTAAATTGTAAAACTATTTTTCAATTATTTTTTAGAATTATTAGACTTTTTTGAGTACTCTTATTTTTTGCTACAATAAAATTCAACTTTATTCAACGCTGAAACAAACAATGCCTAAATTAAAGTTGGGCTGGACTTGGGCCCGGTTTTTGAGCCTGATTGTTTGGTCCGAGATGGGCTTGGGCCTGATCCAATGGGAGCGGGTTTTATCAAGCCTGGCGCGGTCCAGGGCACAGGTCTAGTTTAATCAACAACTAGGGTGGGAAGTTTTTTTTAAAGAAACCAGCACGACACATAAATCGACTAGTTAACATCACCCGCGGTCAAAATATAAATATGGTCTAAAAAATTCTCGAGCCACGCATTACACATACACATGTCCATCCTCCTATTGGCTAATTCCAATAGTAGCAATTTCATAGGTGCTAACTTACAAGCCTTGAACAATAAGTAACATAACTAATAGTGAAATTATAAGAAAGTAATCATATGATTGACTGGATAATCATTGTATTCGCATATCGAGTTGTTTGGTTGGAGGTTAGCTTTATCTAATTTTGCCACACCTTATGTTTAGAGTTTTTAATGGGGCGGGGCGGGACTAGGTCAAGCCTCGACTCGACTCGATCCGACCCATCCCACCCATTCTCAACATCCACCCTACCCTGACCCAACCTGGTCCTCGGATGTACAAAACCTTGACCCACCCCGGCCCACTGGTGCATCGGCGGTGCATCGACCTGAACCGGGGCAGAGAAAATTCACACAATGTCATCCCAACAAAAAGCATATAAAAATCCCACCAAATACACAAATCCAATCACTTCGGTACATGAAAATCCAACCGCATACACAAACATAGTAATGACGTGATAGTAATACATGCATCAATGCGGTTAATCGGTTGGGTTAGACTCACGAGTAATGTAATATACAACACCGAGTCCGAGTCAGGTCGAGGCAAGCCTTAATCTGGACCCGCCTCAAGATAAACTGGTGCAAGGCGTCACCACATCAATATTGTATGAATTAATCCAAATAAAACAATGACATAATATGATATAGTTAAAAAAAACCAAAGTGCAATATGTATTGAGTCGATATTCATACTTATGTTAGAATATCCTAAAAATATATATTTTTATAAGTTATATTAAATAGAAATGTATTATATGAAATAGGAAAATTACACACATGCCATTATAAAGTTGTTGATCCGCAAAAAAATGCCACCCATATGCGACTATAAAATGTGTGCTATGGACCCACATATCATAGACAGAAGATTGAAATTTTTGCGAAGCGGAAATTTTATAATAGCATTGATGCAATTTACCATATGAAATATATAAATATATGGAAACTAAATATTTATTGTGTAGTATTATCTTTGATCAATAAGTTAAAAAATAAATAAGCAAAAAAATAAAATAGGAGTAAAATAAAATACAATGATCCTTACGTTAGATATTTCTGCAAACATAAAAACATAGAATTTGTTTCATAGATAATTATAGATTTTGTTTTATATGGTTTTGATTGTGTCACATGGCGACACCATAATGGTATAATAAGAATATAAATAGAGACTTATTGTATCATCAAATTCCCTCCATCACCATTACATTGTATTATCAAATCTGCTACATCGCCATTATGTCAAATTAGACCTCATTCTTAACCTCATAATGAAATAAATTAGATATTTTTGTAATGGGTCATTATAAAAATGAAAAAATGTCAATAAATAGTATAATATTAATGAATTCAAAATATATGATTGACAATGTTACTAATAATATGTTAACTAAGTTAAATATTTTAATTTTGTTAAGTTATATTTATTAGGTTGTCGAGGCTTAAAAAATTATAGATCCGCCGGTGGTCTTGTGTCCGAGTCGATGTAACAGCTACCTAGTTACCGCGCGCGCTGGAACGTGTATGTGGCCGTATGTCGCTTTGGTATATACAATGTGCACATGGCTCATGCGCTATTGGCGCGTGGTACTTTGGAATAGCGTTCGTACATGCACGGTTTTGGCTAAGAGTAATTTCTGTATTAGTACGTACAGGAGCTAATCCTGTTCGAGTACGTTGTTTTTTTATGTATATTAACGAGTCGTTTTTCGCCATATTACATTTTACCAACCAAAAGAATTCTGTCTACATATCAAATTTTATATATTAAAAAGTCGACATCATATAGAAATTTACTATAAAAAAAATTATATTACACACAGGCATATCAGTATAAAAACCTTAACCTTGTTTACATACAAATCAGAAGAATAGCGTTTGCATACATACAAACCTAAAAACTAAAATTTTCCTAATCCAATGGATAACCCTATTAGTTGTAACGCATGCTCCAACCCCGGCCATGTAAAATCATGCCAGTCGGTAGGGATGGCAATCGGGTGGATATTATCGGGTACGTATGAGCCATACTCATATCCAATACACAAAGATATTACCCAAACCCAAACCTGGTTCTATCTATAGTTTTACATGCATACCCATACGCAAACCCGGTGGGTACCGATACTCAATGGGTACTCATACCTACACACTCCAGAGTTACTACATACAGAACATTATATGGGTAAGGTACCGGGGACTGAGGGGCCCTACATGTCAAGAGCTATTTTCAATTATTCTGGATATCCATTGGGTACCCATGGGTGCAAAATAATACTCATACCCATACCCGCTGATTTCAGGTGCCCGTATCCGAAAAACAATGAGTAAGAAATGACACCCATACCTAGAGATGGCAATGGGTACAAACCCGCTGGGTATCACTATTTCAAATTGATGCCCACGAAGAAAAAATCTACCAACTAAAAAACTCATACCCATGACAAGTACGAGTTTTTGTCCGTGCCCAGGCCATGTGGGTTTCAGGTACCCACGGGTTGCCCATACCCGCCAACATCAAAACGACAACACTCTTAACAACCAACACAACAACACTTAATAATGAAACAAATCATCAACCATTAAACAGAACATCCGCAATTAACAAAATAATAAGTAGCTAATGACAGCGGTACAACACCATTAGTCCATTACATATAATTCATTACTCATCACAGCACCATTACAATTACAAGTAGTTCATTCAGCCCCTTAAAAAACAACATTACAAAATAATGTAGTTCATTCAGCATAAAGCTTGGGTGGGGGGAAGTTAGGGTTTGGAACTTGAAAATGAGCTGAAGCCTAAAGGTGTTTTTAGTTGGGCCTATTTAGTATTTACTATGGGTTGATGGGTTTTTATTACCCATGGGTTTACAAGTTTGGTTTGTACATGACCATACCCATACCCGTGTACCCGCTGGGTTTGTATTTTGATCCATTAGCAAACCAATGGGTAGAGAAATTAGCACAAACCTGTACCCTAATAGAGCAAAAACCCGTCGGGTTGCGGGTTATGGGTACCATTGCCATCTCTACCCATACTAGGAGCCATCAGGTCGGGTACTCGTAGGGACTAGGACCCATGGGTATTATTGTCATCCCTATCGGCCGGCTTCCCTACACAATGGTTGTTGGGTGCAATGCGTCCGTTTCAACAATGCGTTGATTCTTGTGGAATCTTACAGAAATGTCGCACGCCATATATAGAGCTTGGACATGCATGATCGAAGAACCCTTATGTGCACACCTTGCGGAGTCGCTCATGCGTCACGCCACGGCGGTCATCGTCGGCTTTCTCCCAAACCGCCAAACGGCGCGCGGCACGACCCGCTGGTCCACAAATCGTAAGAATAATGACTAAAGTATGATTTAGATTTAGGGATCGGTTTGACATTGACTAAAATAACTATTGGTCGATTTTTTTTGGACCATTGTCATCTACATACGTCATACAACACATAAAAGATCCATTGAAAACATTTAACTATATGAAAAAAATCAATTGATACTTCTTTATAAATCAGTCGCCTGATTATTAACTACAGTGCTAGATTTATCCTAAATCAATAATTTACCAAAAGAATCACCTCCGCGTATGTGCAAAGTAACAAAGTATCTAAATTTTCCTGTAAATGAACAATGAATTTGGTTGATCCTGGCACCTAGATTAGTTCTCTCCTTTTCAACATCTCATGAACTGGCCGGTCCGGTACGGGGATGAACTTGACGGCCCAGCCGATCGGCCACGACATGGCGGCGATGGCGACGCAGGCGCCCCACTGCCCCCAGCCGAGCCTCTCCGTGCCGGCGAACCTCGTCAGCACCTCCACCATCACCACCTGCAGGACGAGCGTGACGGCGATGATGGCGAGGAACATCTTGTTCTTGAGCACCCCGGCGAAGACGTTCTTCTTCTCGATCTCCCTCGCGTTGAACTCGTTGAACACCTGGCAGAGCACAAACGCGTTGAAGATCATGGTGCCATTCGCCTTCTCGCCGGTGCCGAAGACGGTGCGGCCGCGGTGCTGGAGCGCGAGGAGCACGGCGATCTGGAACGCCGCCTGCGCGGCGAGGTTGCGCCACATGGCGTTGCTGATGAGCGGCGCCGAGCGGCCGATGGGCGGGCGATGCATGAGCAGCTTGGTGGGCGTGTCCGTCGCCAGCGCCAGCGCGCCCATGGTGTCCATGATCAGGTTCACCCACAGCAGCTGCACCGTCGTCAGCGGCATCTTGCCGGCGGTCATCGCCGACGCGAAGTTGATGACGAGCGCCGCCACGTTGACGGTGAGCTGGAACTGGATGAACTTCTGGATGTTGTTGTAGACGCAACGGCCCCACCGGATGGCCGTCACCACCGTGTCGAAGTTGTCGTCGAGGATGACGATGTCGGAACTCTCCTTGGCGACCTCGGTGCCCTGGATCCCCATGGACAGCCCCACGTCCGCCTCCTTGAGCGCCGGCGCGTCGTTGGTGCCGTCACCGGTGACGGCCACCACGTGGCCCTTCTGCTTCAGACGCTGCACCAGCAGCAGCTTGTCCATGGGCAGTGACCGTGCCATGACGCGGATGCTGTCGACGTCGGCGAGCTGCTGCTCCGGTGACATCGCGCGGAATTGCCGCCCCTCGATGACGATGCCGTCGGGGTCTCTGGCGGAGATGATACCGCACTCCATGGCGATGGCGTGGGCGGTGAGGATGTTGTCGCCGGTGACCATCTTAACGGCCACGCCGGCTTTGGTGCATGCTTCAATGGCCTTCTTCACCTCTGGTCTGCACGGGTCTTTCAACCCGACAATGCCTAGCAATGTCAGCCCCTCGTCGTCGATCTCCTCATGCTTGCCGTCGACTTGCTTGTAGGCGAACGCGATGCACCGGAGGCTGCCCGCCGCCATACCCTGGATGACCTTCTCAAGCTTCTTCCGTTGCTCGTCGCCTAGCTCGCGCGCTGCTCCGTGTACGTCGACGTACATCGAGCAGTTCGCCAAGACCATCTCCGCCGCGCCTTTCCAGTGCGCAGTCACCGCGCCGGTGGCATTGTCCTTCACCATCACGCCGCTGCGCTTCTTGTCGGAGTTGAACGCCTCGACGTGCACCACCTTGCAGCTCCTCCTCAGCGTGTCCATGTCCATGCCAAGCTCCGTGACGGCCCACGAGAGCAGCGCCTTCTCCGTCGGGCTGCCGGTGATCTCCGGCGGCGACGCATTGTCTGGCTTGTACACGCTCCCGGTGGTGTTGAACCCGGCTCCCTGGCGAAGCAAGCCGACAATGCCGCCGGCGAGGTTGGCGGCGGCGGCGTCCGGCCGACCGGTGCCGACCCAGAACTCCGTCACCTTCATCTGGTTCAGCGTGAGCGTTCCGGTCTTGTCGGTGCAGATGGTGGTGACGGAGCCCATGGTCTCGCACGCCGAGAGCGTGCGCACGAGCGCGTGCTCCTTCACCATCCGCTTCATGGAGAAGGCGAGCGTCAGCGTGACGGCGAGCGGGAGGCCCTCGGGGATGGCGACGACGATGATCGTCACCGCCTGCTGGAATATGCCGACGAGCCCGCTGAGCACGGCGTTGAAGGTGACGCTGCCCTTATCGAACAGAGGCTTGCCCTGCTCGTCCCTGGTGCTGCCGGAGAAGTGGCGGGCGGTGAGCACGGCGAAGACGAGCACCGCGACGGCGACGCCGATCTTGCCGATGCTCGACGTGAGCCCCTCGAGGCGCTCCTGCAGCGGCGTCGGCTCGGTCTTCTCACGGGTGATGCTGCTCATCATCTCGCCCCAGGCGGTGTCGGTGCCGACAGCGGTGACGAGCATCTTGCCGTAGCCGTCGACGACCTTGACGCCGGAGGCTAGGAAGGGGCTCTTTCTGGCGTCGACCTCTATCGGGTGGGGCTCGCCGGTCATGCTCGACTCGTCCACCTGCAGCGCGTGGCCCTCCAGGAACACGCCGTCCGCCGGCACGACGTCGCCGATCTTTAGCACGACGACGTCGCCGACGACGACGTCGAATATGGAGACCTCCTGCTGCCGGCTGGCACGGACGACGGCGACGGCGACGTTGTCGGACTCCATGGCCAGCTTCTCGAACCTCTTGGCCTGGCTGTGGTTGCTGATCGCGGAGACGGCCGCGACGAGGAACACGGCGAGGAATATGCTCACGCCGTCGTACCAGCCGTCCTTGAGGCCGTGCTCCTTGATGCCGAACCCGAGGGAGACGCCGGCGCAGACGAGGAGCACGATGAGGAAGACGTCGCCGAGCGCGTCCCGGACATGCCTCCAGAACCTCTTGGGCTTGGGCTTCGGATACGTATTCCCGCCAAACGCCTCCCGGCGGCGCCGCAGGTCGTCGCCGTCTCCACGGATTCCTGACTCCGCGTCGGAGCCCAACGCGGCGGCGATGGCGGCGCCGCCGCCGAGGCGGCGGAAGCACTCCTCGCGCCTGCCCTTGACCAGGCCCTTGAAAGCCTCGTCGCCGGCCAAGACGGCGAAGGCGGCGGAGTCCTCGGCGACGATCTCGTTATCGATGACGTTGATGGCGACGTAGGAGGGGCTCCGGCGCAGCGCGCCGGCCGTTTTGAGGAAGCCGAGGCGCGCCAGCCGGTGGCACGTCCTGATGACGTTCGTGGCCTTGCGCCATTGCCGCGCCGCCGCCCACGACACCTTGAACCGCCGCCCGGCGGTGATCAAGAAGTCAGCGCACTCCATCGATTTAGCTCCCAGGTGAGGTGACGAACCAAACCAAGGGGTTGGGCTTTGGTGGCTTGTAGCAAAACCGGCCAAGAAAAAGCGGAAACAAGAAACAGACGATCGCTGATAATCAATGGCTGCACGGGTCAGCGAAGAGAGACCGGATTGCAGCTTGCAGCAGGTGTGGGATTAGCTACTTAGGTCCAGCCGCCTGGTGAGTCGTGGCTTGATGGAATTGCATCAGCTGTGTTAGCATATATATATACTAGAGCGCTACGCGCTATATAGAGCGCAGCAAATGCCTCTCCATTGCTCCATGCGCAAGCCAATGAAAGAAGCTGCTTGGAAGCTAGAAGGAAAATATAGCGGCCAAACCAACGAACCTCCATGAAATATTGAAATCGCTAGCTTTCAAGGACAGGGTACGCGCAGCTAGCTGACAGCTTCGTAAAGTCGTAAACGTATCCGTTGCATGAAGGGGGAAATGGGCAGGAAGGTTCAGAACATTTGCTTGTTTCGGATTCCTATTTGGATTAGGCTAGATGAGTCGACGACATAGGGTCGCTTCTTTGATCGTGGTTTCTCAGAAAAAATCACCTATATTATTTCGCCACGGCTATTTGGCAGGCGCCTGCATTTTGAGCTTTTGTGCAGACGCCTGCCCTTACAACAGCAGCATCAGTTTTTTGCAGGCGCCGGACACTAGTGCTAAAAGTTCCAGTTTTCTAAAACATTTTTTCCGGTGAATAGAAATGTGGAATAACAATATAAATTTAGTGGAACTTTTAGTTTTTTGTTTATTATTATTTTTTGTTTATTATAGGTTTATTTTTGTTGTTTTGTTTATTATAGATTTATTTTGTTTTCTGTTTATTATATATTTATATTGTTTTTTATTATATATTTATTTTGTTTTTTGTTTATTATAGATTTATTTTGTTTTTGTTTATTATGTATTTATTTTTGTTATAGCGAAACTGCGAAATCGTGTTGGCGCTAAAAGTTTCAGTAAATTTGTACTGTTTTTCCACCTTTTCAGTTACTGGAAGAAACGTTATATTTCGGTGGAAGTTTCAGCGCCTGCACGTTTGACCAAATTGCAGGCGCCTGCAAACTAGTCTATCCCGTATTATTTTTCTTGAGTTGAAAATATCCAAGATTCAGTCGACTAATTTTTTCCATACCCATCCATCGATTTTCTCAATCCAACACCCAGATCAGCCCCCGCCTCCGCACTCTCTCTCTCTTACTTCCCCTTTTCCCCTCCCCTCCACCGCCCCCCAAACCCCGACTGTCTCTGCTCCGCGCTCCGCGCTCCTCCTCCTTCTCCGCCGCCGCCGCCTGCCGCCGCCGCCGCCGCTACCCCGCACAACCTAACCCGGTCGTCGCCTTCACCCACGCCACCGCTGCCCCAATCGCCTTCCCCTGCTCCGGTGCCTCTGCCGCCACCCTCACTCCATCCCCAACCAACCGCCGGCCGCCGTCTCCCCCTGCCATCCCTCTAAGCCCAGCGGCGTCATGAACCCGAACCCCACCGAAACCCTAACCCGAATCAAGATACTTTAAAATATTTTCATAGCTGAAGTTTTAAAACTTTAACTTATGACAAGTATAAAATGTTAAAGTTTTATGATATGGAGAGAATATCACGCAGTCATCTTAACTCGTCAAACATATTCTATATAGAAATATAATATTCATTTATTCATCTCCATGGTAATTATTACACTAATGCATCTGGTTGAAGGGAAAAAAGAATAGGAATGCAAAAGGTCAGAAGTTGAGAAAGTTAGCTCATTTGATTGGTTGAAAGGAACTAGGAGAAGGGAAAAAAATCATCAAGTGAAACAAGGTTTTTTTTCTCAAAAAACCACGAAATATTTTTCGCATACTTTTCACTCTTCTTTCCATGATCCCATCCATTATCCGTTCGAGAAAAGAAGCAGTTAATTGAATGGAAAGCTATAAGCCAGATAAGTAAATTTGTTTAATTGGTTGGCCAGAAATAGGAGGAATGGGAATGGTTGGATAGAAGTAGGACGAGGAATTAATGATAAGTAGAACTTAAGTTTCTAACATGAATTATCATGTCAAGTTTCTCCCCACTCACTTCCTCTCCTCCTCTCTCATCGCCTTAAAGTGGAACAAACATAGTACTTACGAGTATCTCGCAAAAGACATCGTCTGCACATAAATATTTGAGCGTACGCACAAACGTGGAGTAAAAATTTCGACAACGCCGTCCTTCCATATGCGGCGTATATGTCATCTTTTCGACCACGTCTAACCATATACCAAACAAGTCCCCTATGCTTTTTGTTAAGCAACAAAAGGCACGACACGATATATGATTCTGGACCATTGAATTAAGCTAAGGCAATTCAAATTGGAAATTACAAAAGACTATACTGCCACATCAACCCGTGATTTCAAATTATTTTAGAACCTACTCTCAAAAAAATTTATTGACAAACCAAATTTTGTAGCACTTTGTGAGTATTTTTTATAAGTTTTTGAGTGGTTTTATTAAATCTTTAAAAATCATTTTAACAATTTCATGGACTCTTTAACCCCTCAATCGAAATTGCGCAACATTTTTAAATTAAAAGAATATATCACTAGTTTAAGCTAAAACAAAACTAGGCCTTCCTATCCACCCGACGTGTGAACCGTTGGATTACGGCGTAGGCCGCGTAACTTAGCTAGGTAGATTGCTTCCCCATGCTTTACAGGTGTGCACACGTGCACGTACGATCCGTGCATGGGGGATGCGACGGGCCGACGCCGACGGCGCCAATGCCACGGTAACACGGGTATGACGCGATTCAAAGCGCTTTCTCGGTGGCACCGAAACCTTGGTGATTAAGGCACAATTAAGGCAGGCACGCACGCACGATGAAGCTTGCTGGTGCTAAGCCAAGGGCATGTACAATACTTCAACTCAGCTATGTTTAGGCTGTCTCTAATTGATGCCATGTCATATGTTTGCCTAGGTGGATGAGAGAGAAACAGGTGAGAGAGGAGCGCCGGTGCTCCAACAAGCAACGGCGCCAGCCCGTCTCCTGCGTGCGTGCGGCGCTGTGCTTCTCCCGATTGCATGCACGCTGCACAGTAGCACACAGCTACATACTTATTTTCTAAATTACTTTTGTTATATCTTTTGATTAGTCTTTCCAATTACCGAACCGATTTCAAAAATGAATTCCTGACATTGTTTCGAACAAAACTAGACCACACTTGGCATATAAAATTTTAAATTTTAGTTTAAAATTTATAATCCCTTGATCACCGAAGTTTTTAAATCAATTCAACTATTAAATATCTATGCAGAAAGCTCTAGAGACAACCCATTGTACGCATTATCTACACAGCTGTCTATAGGTGACATGGCAATACTTTAGAGATAGCAGCTGTCTCTAGCATTGTACATGCTCTAAGGCCCTGTTTGAAAGTGAAGTTATTTTGTAGTTTCTATGCAAAACCATGGTTTTCTCAAAAACCATAGTTTTTGAGACCATGGGGTGTTTGGAAGCAACCCCAAAAACCCTGTTTTGAAAACCATGGTTTTGGTAAAACCATGATTTTTTAGAGTTTTGTAGACTCCACTCCACACCAAAGTTTTTTAACTTGTGCTAGCAAACAATGGTTTTTAAAATCATTGGTTTTCATGATCATAGCAAAACACAAACCATGGTTTTAAAAAACTCCACTTCCAAACAGGCCTAAAGGTTTTGCGTGCACGGCCGTAAACGAGCTAGCCGACGTACTTGAAGCTGGTCAATGGCCAAGCAGGCATGCGTGTGACCGCGTCAACGCCCCTGGCTGGTGGAAATTATTATCTCCGGTCACAAAAAAAAAGAGTTGTCGTTAATTTTTGGAGACATCTTTCGTAGTCAAAAAAGTTATGTAAATATCATTTATTTTGTTGTGATTTGTTTTATCAATAGAGGTACTTTAAATATGTCTTATTTTTTTACATCTTTGCACTAAATTTTTGAATAAGACGAATGGTCAAAGACGTAACAAAAAGTCAAAAGTGTCAAACAAAAAAACGGAGGGAGCATTTCCGGTCACAAAAAAAAAGTCATCGTTGACTTTTGGAGACATCTTTCTTATTAAAAAAAGTTATGTAAATATTATTTGTTTTGTTGTGATTTAGTTTATTATTAAATATATTTCAAGTATGACTTATATTTTTATATATTTATAAAAAAAATTTGAATAAGACGAATGGTCAAAGATGTGTGCAAAAGTCAACGGTGGCTTCTTTTCGTAACCGGAGGGAGTAATATCTATGAACCAATAACACGGAGGGCCTCCTAGTTAAGAAGCTGTGATTTTTTTTTTACGCTTGTAAAAAAATTTAAGTGTTTTTTTTGGCACTAAGTAACAATCAGTTTTTTATCTGTTTGGGGAGAGGTAAATTTAGTTGTAAAAATTTACAATTTGGTAAATGCTGTTTGAGAATGAATGGTTGCACGTGGCAAACACAACTAACGCAACACCCAAATAAAAAAATTCCTGAACAATTTAGAGAACGCTATTAAGTATGAACTCCCAGACAATATATATAACAGATGTCCAATCTCCCTTACACATGTATGAGAAAGAATCAACAATTGGGCCCAATAATTCTTACATATGGAGCATCGATCAATATGACTAGCAGAAACAATTTCTTTTCGCCACCAGGAAAACTACCTATCGACTCCGAAACAATACTAATCCTTCAACGCACGAAGCGGCCGGTCGATCGACCAGCCGAGCAAGAATTTTGTTGTTAGAGGGAAGCCAACAGAGTTACCATATTAATAAATAAAATCTATTTTATCTATCTATTTATCTATTTGTCTGTCTATCTAACTATCTATATATATCTAGTATCATGTAAAGCAAATGTCAACGAAATCACCATGTTTCTCAAAATCTGAATTAATAAAATTATTTATGAGGACAATCACAATACAAATCATCAAACCTTTATAAGCATTCCTTCAATGGGTTGGAGGTACCTAAAACTTTCAAACATATCTAGAAAAGCTTCTGTGTTCCAAAGATAAAAGCTGCTTGGCTACTTCTGATTGATCGCTTAAACACCCAAGAGATGCTCCTCAAATGCCATTTTTCCAACAAGTCTCATGGCCTCATGGGCTCATTGTGTTTTGCATCTATGGTTCTTTAAAAACCAGAGATCATTTTTTCCTTGGTTGCCCTTTCAGCCAACTTTGTTGGTCTAAGAGCATCTCCATAAGCGATAGTAAAAATAGAGTACTATTTTGCATTATAGGTACTCCGTAAAATGTTTTATGGCCTCAAAAAATATATCAACTCCAACAAACATTCCTAAACATATATATATCAATTTCATTAAATTAACAAGTCCATTTCTTCCTCCTAAAACATAGTGAAACCAGATTCTAGATATAGGGCTTGATAATTGAGTTGTCATGTTTAGCAACTTCTCTCCAAGCCCCCAAACAATTGAGCTGTTTTTCTTTAAAAAAAACAAAACATAGAGAGAGCAACTCATAAAAGGTTTCTCTTGGAGATGCTCTAAGATTGGCATCACTATCTCTCCACCACAAAAACTCATTAGAGAATTACAATCATGGAGAACAACTTTTCACACCACTGCTTCATCAAAGTATTTATTATCTTTTGTTGGAACATCTGAAAGGGCAGAATAATCTCAATTACAGACAACAATCCCTTTCAACAAAAAGTTGGGGGTTTCCCTGATGAGAACATCATAAGGACTGACATGGACACGATGCCTCTCGCTTCTTTCACTACAACGTTGCTGATGTCGTCGACGTCCACGCCACGCCGGCATGCTGAAACGTCGCAACGACATGCTGACGAGGGACATCAAGTAGGCTTGAATCATGTGGCCGAGCCATCAATGAGTGAGGTTAAACACTCTATCATCAAGGCCCAAGAGCATCTCCCACGTTCAAGCAAGCCCAAGTTCAAGTCCAACTCTTCCGAAGGCCCGATTCGGCCATCAACGACCACCCTGACTTTAAACGGGTGCCCAGACCACATAAGACGTCGAAGTAAGGCAAATGAGGACATTCTAAAAAGCATAAGAGATAATCTTTCCAACGCATCTGGCCCCAAGGCAAAATTCATTATAGATCAGCGAGAAACTGCGAAATACTACAATGGATCAAATCTGTCAAGTGCTGCGTCACTTTCCTTGGGCCGTGGGCCATGTAATTTGAAGGAGGGGCCTAGGCCCAGGTTGAGGACGTGGGGAGAAACCCTAGAACGTCCTCCACCTTAGCCTCCACCCCTTTGGCCGTCCTCCCCCTCCCTCCACCATAAAAACTAGCCGTCGTCGTCATATTAACTCAGGTTTGGTTGTGTGTTGGTAGACCCCGTATGCGTCCCCCCTTGAATTTGCGTGTGTCGACTAGACCACCCGAGTCGAGTTATCGAACCTCAAATTTATCCAAGTGCTTCAACTATATTTGTAATTTTAGATTGTGTTTATCTTATTTCTTGCTTGTTCTTCGATTGCTTACAGGAAACGACCTTCGTTGTCACGTCAATCACGTTCTTGGCGTGGTTGATAACGAGCAGGTTTGGTGGTTTAGCGATTGCCGGGTTGTCATCCTTGCGAGGTTGGTAGCTGGATCGTCAAGGTCGCCTCTCCGACCAGATCGAAATTATCCCCTCGAGTCTCACCAGAAGATCGGGCCGCCCCCGTGTCCCCATCATTCCCATTTCAAGGAGGACATTATCCTTCATGTGTCAAGGATGATTGCAACTAACGCTGCTGCTTTTAGTTCATAGAGAGATGCTTCTTTCTATTTTTTTCACCTTTGTAAATATTGTATGTAAATATTTATTAATATATTCTTTACCGTAGGGTATTTCCCTACGACTTCCCCCTAAAAAAAGGGGGCAGCACATTAAATCTAAAATAATAAAAATTCTCACATTAATCGAAAACACTATAAATTCACATCTTAATTGAAGAAAAAAGAAAAAATTTATATCATCAGTTATTGTGGGACCAGGTTATAATGCCCTTAGATTAAGAGAAAGACTTTTTATCATTGGATGGCGCATTTGACAAACTAGGTATGTTGTCCATGCCTAGACCGTGCAACATGGGAGACCGTTACCCCATGACCACGTCGTGGTGTTAACGAAGGCAACAAGACACGTTTGGTACTTTCTTGGCATGTTAATAGGTAGATTCCATTTCAAACATTGTAACACTCACTCTCCCATCTCTAGACCATAATAATTCTTGTGCTCCTTTTTCGCAAATTTCACACCAAGATTTGCTAGACATCTCAAAAATTCAATCGTAACATAAAAAGAGCTTATTGATCAACAAATAAGCTCAATGAAAACCTCATTCCAAATCATTGACATGATTGTTTTTGTTTTAAAAATCTAGTTTTTTTTTTCAAACTACCAAGTGAGAGAAAGAGAGAGGCGGGGCAGCCCCACCCCATCTACAGCAAGACCAACAGCAAGAGGTAAGGCGACAAATTCTATAGGAGAAGAGAAATATATTTTTGTGAAGAGAA
This sequence comes from Raddia distichophylla, assembly GCA_005191435.1. Taxonomy (NCBI): domain Eukaryota; kingdom Viridiplantae; phylum Streptophyta; class Magnoliopsida; order Poales; family Poaceae; genus Raddia; species Raddia distichophylla. Next base: position 1,497,403 of record SPJY01009385.1, on the reverse strand, counting down.
ATTTATCCGTCTTTTCTACGCTTTTTTTTAGCAAAGGGGAAGGAGAGCTGTCTTGCATTGATCAAAAGGAGAAGGAGAACAGTAAGTACAGGGTGGGGGGAGAAAAACAGCCCCTCCCCCCAAGGGCCAGGCAAAAAACTAAGGTAGCTTATTACAAAACTTGCACCTGCGGCCGCCTAGAGGCGCAAGTCATCTAAAAGGGAAAGAAGGAAAACGAGCCTAGGGCGCTCCGGCTGTCAAAAGATTCGGTTGTTCTGCTCCAACCAAAGGTGCCATAAGGTGGCGGCGATAACTGAAAGGTAGCCTCGAGGGGGGGCCATGCTGCAGGACGTCCACTTCCCACCAATGATTGAAGCTGTCGTTGGCAGACCAGTCTGCGGTGTTGAAAAGTGGCGCATCGAGCAAAGCAGCCAACCGTGTCCAGATGAAGGAGCTGAAGTTGTAGCCTAGGAAAAGGTTCTCCGGGGTTTCGAGGTTACGCCTGCAAAGTGGAAAAAAATAGTCGTTTGGGAGCTTGTGACGGAGCAAGGTGTCGGTAGTCATGACACACTTATGCAACAGCAACCAGAGGAAGAATATGCACTTTGAATTGAAGAGGCCCAGAGTCGCCAGACTTGAAGGAAAGCAGGCTTGTTAACGACCTTCAAATTTCAGCAAGTAGGCCGACTTTACCGAGAAATTCCCATCCTTAGCAAAATGCCAAAGAAGTTTGTCCGATTCACTAGGGATTAGGGAAACCTGCGAAATCCTCCTTAGGAGGTCGATCAGCTGCGGGATCAATCGAGGGGTAATGTTTTACCTGAGATCGGAGACCCAAAATGCGTAGCTTACTAGCTTTATGGTAATTATGGGCTCCAAATGCAACTTTCTACCAAAACTTAAATGGAGAAGAATTTTTTGTATGCCACTGCAGAGTTTAAATTTTTTACATGACATTGCTAAGGGACATGCCCCCTATTTGCTCGCATAGTCGTAGGATTATTGTCCTACATGACATTGGTGACAACTTATTTGTTTTGTTTAAGATTTATAAATACACCACAAATTCTTTATAAAAAACAATGTTATAAAATATGCAATACTTTCAATCTATTTTTTAATATTTTACTAAAGTTTTTATATTCCATTTACACTTAAACACATGTTTAACATAAAATATTAAAAATTAACATTTAAAATACCATAAAAATATACATTTAGATATTTTGTTGCACAGGTGGTAACCGTATGATTCTTAAGACTTTTGAATTGTTTATCGTAGCTTAAAAAAATAAGTTAAAGCCAGTGACACAAAAGAGGATTGGACTCATAATTTATTGGGAAACGCTGCTGTGCGGGCGTCCGGACGAGCGCGCTCGCGCCGGACGCCTGCAGCGACGCTGCACAGTGCGGCACTGTAGCATGCAAGGTGGATCCCACAAGCATTTTTTCTTTTAATGGCCATAAATTTTGACTGGTTGCTCTAATCCACAAACCGTTTGCACCAACGTGTTCCTCATATTTTTACGAACAAAACAAGATGTATGTTGCCATATAAATCCTTAAACATACCTGGTGAAACTTGGGTTTCGCCTACTGAAACTTGGGTTTCATACTCGTTAAACTTTGCCGAACTGTCAAATTTCATCAGGTTTCATCCTAGTTTTTTCCAGTTTCATCAGGTTTATCCATGTTTCTTCAAGTTTCATCAGGTTAATCCAAGTTTCATGAAGTTTTCACAGGTTTCATCCAAGTTTCATCAGGTTACATCGAAGTTTCATCCAAGTTTCATCAGCACACGACCAAGTTTCGCTAGTATACGTGTAAGTTTCATAAGTGTCTTCTCCTAGGTTTACATAAAAAATAATTGAAAAAAGTAAAAAAAAATCAAAAAAATTAAAAAGTATTTAAAATGGGTTCCTCTCGATTTTAGAAGAATTATGAAATTTATTCCACGCATTTTGAACACTATTTGAATGGGAAGCGCCAGGCGTCGGAGCGCTCGGTCCGGACCTGCCTACACCGTGCGATCTCCGGCGCGAGCGCCAATCCAACGCACCGCGCTATCGCATGCATACGTGACTAGTTAGCAATAGCGCCCAGTTCACGCGGAAGTTTGTTAGTCGTCGATTGATTATTTTTCCAATTAAACTTCTGATTTTTGTGTAAAATTCAAACAGTGTTCAAAATGCGTGGAATAAATTTCATAATTCTTCTAAAATCGAGAGCGACCCATTTTAAATACCTTTTGAATTTTTTGATTTTTTTTTTCACTTTTTCAATTTTTTGATGTGAACCAGGAGAATGCGCTTATGAAATTTTCATCTATACTAGCGAAACTTGGCCGTGTGCTGATGAAACTTGGATGAAACTTTGATGTAACCTGTTGAAACTTGGATGAAACCTGTTGAAATTTGATGAAACTTGGATTGGCCTGATGAAACTTGAAGAAACTTGAATGAAACCTGTTAAAACTTGATGAAACTTGCATTAAACTTGATGAAACTTGACAGTTCGGCGAGTTTTACAGATATGAAAATCCAAGTTTCAGTAGGCGAAACCCAAGTTTCAGTAGGCAAACCCCAAGTTTCGTCAGGTAAGTTTAAAGATTTATATGGCAACAAATATCTTGTTTTGTTCGTAAAAATAAGAGGAACACGTTGGTGCAAACGGTTTTGGATTGGAGCACCCAGTCAAAAATTATGGTCATCGGAAGAAAAAAATGTCGTGGGCCCCACTGCATGCCAGCACAGTACAGCTCCCCCGCAGTTGGCGCGCCGCGTCTGCGAGGCCGGACGCGCCGGCCTTGAGAGCGTATGCCTTTCCGTATTTGAATTTTATACAAAAATCGGAAGTTATAATTGAAAAATGATCAACTGCATGTCCACATCTAGCCAACGTTGGCATGCACATCTAGCCAACGCCGATCGCGCGCTGGCTGATCGGACGGACGGCGCTGGTTTGGCGTGCGCGCGTCCGGACGGACGTCCGACGCCTGGCGCTCGCCTAATTTCTCTTAGAAAAAATATGCCTTTTGCGGTCTCTTCGGAAGGAAAGTTTTGACACCTTAGAAGGAAACAAAAAAAAAAAACTTGAAAACTTGACCGAACAAAAGGTACGACAACCAAAATCGAAATGTCAAAAAAACATGTCTCGATTCTGCATCATGTGGGTTACGAGCCATCCAAGCTTCCGCGGCGCCAGCTGTTAGTTTTACCGAGGTTGTTTCATTAAATCTAATCTAATTATGCGATATAAGACGGATGCAAATAAGGGATAAAAGCACCGCAGCCAAAAAGCAAACTCAGATATCAAAGCCAGGTTTCGATCCTGGGACCTGTGGGTTATGGGCCCACCACGCTTCCGCTGCGCCACTTTGATTGTCTTGCTATGGTTGTTTCGTTAACTTAATTATCTACTACAGGACAAAAGCAAATATGGGGGTAAAAGTATGCCCCCATGAGGTGATCGATGCATGGAAAGGGGTAACAGCCTAGACGGGAATCACAGGAATACAGGATACACAATTCTACTCAACAAACCAGAGCAGGGGCGGTCCACTTAATTATCAGCTCAATTGCTCATTTTATTAGTGCCATACTATTATTTTTGGATGATCTGCATCTCCATGGTCTAAAATGTGAACACAGTGATATCAGAATTCAGAAGTGTCCTATATATTTCCCATAGCGATGGCAAGCTCTTCTTCATCTGCTCCAGCACCACCGGCTTCCTTTGCTCAGCCCATCGCAGAAAAGCTCAACAAGTCCAACTACGTCCTGTGGCAACTACAGGTTCTCCCGGCCATTCGTGGTGCCCAGCTTGAAGGATACGTGGATGGATCTGCAGCCGCGCCGCCGGCAGTAATCGAAGAAAAGAATGCTGATAACAAAGTTGTGCTCAAGCCAAACCCAGAATACAATCGATGGCTGGCGATCGATCAGCAAGTGTTCAGCTATCTGCTGTCATCACTCTCTCGCGATGTGATGATGCAAGTTGCTACCCTCAAGTCTGCATCGCAAGTTTGGCAGGCCCTTGAGGAGATGTACTCCTCTCAAACCCGCGCACGCGCGGTAAACATGCGCATAGCGCTCGCTACGGCACAAAAAGGTAATCAATCTATTATTGAATATGTTGGGAAGATGAAAGCTTTGGCAGATGAGATGGCTTGCGCGGGCAAACCCCTTGAAGATGAAGAACTGGTCCAGTACATCATTACTGGGCTGGATATGGAGTACAATCCAGTTGTATCTGCCATTCTCGCGCAGAAAGAACCAACATCCTTCACCGAACTCTTCTCCCAGCTGCTCAGTTTTGAGCAGAGATTAAATCTCTTCAATGGAGTTTCACAGTCGTCCGTGAATGCTGCAAGCCGCGGTGGTCGTGGTGGCCGCAACTTCCGTGGTCGCGCTCCTATGCGCGGTCATGGAGGAGGACGAAACCGAGGGGGCAGGAACAACAATTACACCCCTCGGTTCAGCAGCAACGGCGGGTTCAGCAGCAATGGCGGCTCCAACAACTCATCGCGGCAACGCCCGCGGTGTCAGGTGTGTCAGAAAGAAGGACATACGGCTGACAACTGCTGGCATCGTTTTGATGCTGACTACATTCCAGAAGAACGACATGCTGCAGCTGCCTATTCTGTAGACACAAATTGGTATACAGATACCGGTGCAACCGACCACATCACCGGTGAATTGAACAAGCTGGCCGTGAGAGAAAAGTACAATGGAACTGATCAAATCCACACTGCTAGTGGATCAGGTATGGAGATTAGTCATGTTGGTCATAGTGTCTTGCATACCCCTGGTCGTAATCTTATTCTAGAAGATGTTCTACATGTTCCAAAAGCTCAAAAAAACTTAGTTTCAGTTCATCGCTTCACTACTGATAACAATACCTACATTGAATTCCATCCAAATTTCTTTCTTGTCAAGGATCAGGAAACGAAGAAAACAATTCTTAGAGGAAAATGCAAGGGTGGCCTTTATCCATTTCCTTCATCGTTTTTTGGTTCCGGGAAGCATAGCAAGCATGCATATGGCGTCTTCAAACCTTCTATCAGCAGATGGCATAGTCGTCTCGGTCATCCCTCCACTTCTATTGTTCGTCAAGTTGTCAGTAGGAATAATTTACCTTGTGCTTCTAGTGACTCTAGTCATGAGTCAGTTTGTGATGCTTGTCAACAGGCCAAGAGTCATCAACTACCCTATTCAAAGTCTTTCAGTATTTCTTCTGCTCCTCTAGAGTTAGTTTTCTCTGATGTATGGGGACCCGCTCCTGATTCTGTGGGCAGAAAAAAATATTATGTTAGTTTCATTGATGATTTCAGTAAATTTACTTGGATCTATTTGATCAAGCACAAGTCTGAAGTTTTTCATAAATTTCAAGAATTTCAGAGTCTGGTTGAGAGATTGTTCAATCGAAAAATTATTGCCATGCAAACCGACTGGGGAGGAGAGTATGAAAAATTGAACTCTTTTTTTACTAAAATCGGTATATCTCATCATGTCTCTTGTCCTCATACCCACCAACAAAATGGTGCTGCAGAACGGAAACATCGACATATCGTTGAAGTTGGTCTCGCCATCCTTGCTCATGCATCCATGCCTCTCAAATTTTGGGATGAGGCTTTTCTTGCAGCCGTGTACCTCATCAATCGTACACCGAGTAAAATTCTAAATTTTTCAACTCCCTTGGAGCGTCTGTTCCATGAACAACCTAATTATGCTTCTCTTAGAGTATTTGGATGTGCATGTTGGCCAAATTTACGACCCTACAATGATAGGAAACTCCAATATCGCTCTAAACAGTGTGCTTTTCTTGGTTACAGTAATCTCCACAAGGGCTTCAAGTGCCTTGACATTAGCACTGGGCGCGTCTATATTTCCAGAGATGTCATTTTCGATGAAAATAGTTTTCCCTTTGCTAAACTACATCCTAATGCCGGTGCTATTCTCCGATCTAAGATTCTCTTGCTTCCCTCCAATCTAACAAATATAGATCACGGGGGGGAACCACTTGATCAGCATGCTAATACTCCATGCATTCCTGCATTTTCTACTGAGACTAACAATGCAAGTTGTAGTGGAAATGAGCATCATTTTATGCAGATACCTTCCGTTGCATCTGGTACAGCAAATACTCACCATGCGGATACAGATTCCGTTCCCGCACCGGCCACGCAGCATATTCTGCACGGGAACGCAGGGGCACACCATGATGACACCGTGCTACACCATGATGAGGAGGAAATCCATGCACCAGAGGAAATTCATGCACCAGAGGAGGACTCGTCGTCACCGGCTGGATCTCCTGCCCCAGCCGTACCAAATAAACCGGTCACTAGACTTCAACGGGGAGTTCGTAGGCCCAAGATCTACACAGATGGCACGGTTAAGTATGGTTGCCTTGCAACAAATGGTGAGCCTCGTAGTTTATGTGATGCTTTAAATAATAAAAATTGGAAAAATGCTATGGATGAGGAATATAAGGCTTTAATGAAAAACAAGACTTGGCATTTAGTTCCTGCTGAGAAAGGTAAAAATGTTATTGATTGCAAGTGGGTGTATAAGATTAAAAGGAAAGCAGATGGGACCATAGACAGGTACAAAGCTCGACTAGTTGCAAAGGGGTTTAAGCAAAGATATGGCATTGATTATGAGGACACATACAGTCCAGTTGTGAAACCTGCTACTATTAGAATTATTTTATCAGTTGCAGTATCAAAAGGTTGGTGTCTTCGACAATTGGACGTGCAGAACGCGTTTCTTCATGGTGTTCTGGAGGAAGAAGTCTATATGAGACAACCACCTGGGTATGAAACATCACCTTCTTCTCAGTATGTTTGTAAATTAGATAAAGCATTATATGGATTGAAACAGGCCCCAAGAGCATGGTACTCTAGACTGAGCTCCAAGTTAAACCAGCTTGGCTTTCACTCTTCAAAGGCTGATACATCTCTGTTCTTTTATAATAAGAATGGCGTTGTGATATTTCTTCTTGTATATGTTGATGACATCATAGTCGCTAGTTCCTCATCAGAAGCTGCTCATAGTCTACTACAAGATCTTAGAACTGATTTTGCCTTAAAGGATCTTGGTGAACTAAACTATTTTCTTGGCATTGAAGTGAAGAAAGTGCAGAATGGTATTCTTATGTCACAAGAGAAATATGTTTCGGACATTATCAAAAGAGTTGGTATGATGCATTGTAAATCTCTAAATACACCCTTGTCCGTCTCCCAGAAGTTGTCAAGTGAAATAGGAACAAAGCTGGGTGTAGAGGACGCTACTCGCTTTCGCAGTATAGTGGGAGCTCTCCAATATTTAACACTGACGCGACCTGACCTATCCTTTGCAGTAAATAAGGTCTGTCAGTTTCTTCATGCACTGACAACTGATCATTGGACAGCGGTTAAAAGAATTTTGAGGTATGTTAAGGGTAGTATAGATTATGGATTAAAATTGCAAAGGTGTCAGTCTATGCTGGTAAGTGCCTTCTCTGATGCGGATTGGGCTGGCTCAGTTGATGATAGACGATCTACTAGTGGTTTCTGTGTTTTCTTGGGTTCTAATCTAGTTTCATGGAGTGCCAGAAAACAAGCTACAGTATCCAGGTCAAGTACGGAAGCTGAATATAAGGCTATGGCAAATACGACTGCAGAGATTATTTGGATACAGACTTTACTCAAGGAATTAAAATTATATAGTCCTCCTGCAGCCAAGCTTTGGTGTGATAATTTGGGAGCCACATATTTGTCTGCAAATCCAGTGTTTCATGCAAGAACAAAACACATTGAAGTAGACTATCATTTTGTTCAAGAGAGAGTTGCACAAAGGCTTCTAGATGTTCAAATTGTGTCTACGTATGATCAGGTAGCTGATGGGTTCACTAAAGCTCTGCCGGTTCCCAAGCTTGAAGAATTTTGTCGCAATCTAAACTTGTGCAAGTTATGATTGAGGGGGAGTGTTAAGATATATGTTAGGTTGTTATCTATCCTAATCCCGTGTATGGCTTGATCGTTTAGAGTAGGTTTGTTAGGCTGTTGAGTTTGTTGTAACAAAACAAAGATTAGATTGGCTGATCTTGCTGTCATGGGATAAGGATCAATGTAAGCCATGCAGGGGGCGGTTCCCTGCGTATATTAACAAAGGTGCGGCCTCTAACTGAGGTTCAACGCTTCCTAAAACAATTCACAATTTCCACTTTCGTCAGGTAAGTTTAAAGATTTATATGGCAACAAATATCTTGTTTTGTTCGTAAAAATAAGAGGAACACGTTGGTGCAAACGGTTTTGGATTGGAGCACCCAGTCAAAAATTATGGTCATCGGAAGAAAAAAATGTCGTGGGCCCCACTGCATGCCAGCACAGTACAGCTCCCCCGCAGTTGGCGCGCCGCGTCTGCGAGGCCGGACGCGCCGGCCTTGAGAGCGTATGCCTTTCCGTATTTGAATTTTATACAAAAATCGGAAGTTATAATTGAAAAATGATCAACTGCATGTCCACATCTAGCCAACGTTGGCATGCACATCTAGCCAACGCCGATCGCGCGCTGGCTGATCGGACGGACGGCGCTGGTTTGGCGTGCGCGCGTCCGGACGGACGTCCGACGCCTGGCGCTCGCCTAATTTCTCTTAGAAAAAATATGCCTTTTGCGGTCTCTTCGGAAGGAAAGTTTTGACACCTTAGAAGGAAACAAAAAAAAAAAACTTGAAAACTTGACCGAACAAAAGGTACGACAACCAAAATCGAAATGTCAAAAAAACATGTCTCGATTCTGCATCATGTGGGTTACGAGCCATCCAAGCTTCCGCGGCGCCAGCTGTTAGTTTTACCGAGGTTGTTTCATTAAATCTAATCTAATTATGCGATATAAGACGGATGCAAATAAGGGATAAAAGCACCGCAGCCAAAAAGCAAACTCAGATATCAAAGCCAGGTTTCGATCCTGGGACCTGTGGGTTATGGGCCCACCACGCTTCCGCTGCGCCACTTTGATTGTCTTGCTATGGTTGTTTCGTTAACTTAATTATCTACTACAGGACAAAAGCAAATATGGGGGTAAAAGTATGCCCCCATGAGGTGATCGATGCATGGAAAGGGGTAACAGCCTAGACGGGAATCACAGGAATACAGGATACACAATTCTACTCAACAAACCAGAGCAGGGGCGGTCCACTTAATTATCAGCTCAATTGCTCATTTTATTAGTGCCATACTATTATTTTTGGATGATCTGCATCTCCATGGTCTAAAATGTGAACACAGTGATATCAGAATTCAGAAGTGTCCTATATATGTAGCACGTTCATGTGACAATCGAATCAATTATCGTCATCTGGCAGCACCATCTTGGCCTCATCGACGCTCTCGCCTTCACCATGCATGCTCAGGCTTGACGGCGCCGGACTTGTAGCTGACACCAGCGGCTAGCCTTGCCTTTTTGCAGGCCGGTGGAGGAGGGCCCTTGTACGCCTTGCAGATGTAGGCTATGACGTTATCGGTGTCCTGGAACGGAGATATATACGTGTTCATCGTGAGAAAAGAACCAGCATATATACATACGTACGCATAGATGGTAAGATTGAGAGATGACGAACTCGATCGAACAAATTAAGAGTATATGATGCGATGTGAGATCATCCACACGCGCGGGGGCATCTGAAACTCACCGTCTTGAGCGGGTTCTTATTAACCACCACCCACGGGACGAAGTCGTGGGGAGGTTCAAGAGCCTCAGTCATATCCATATACTTGAGCTGAAGCTGGACGGAGAAAACAAGCAAAATGCGGTCGTCAATGTGCATGGTTAGCATGATGAATACGAGGTAGAAATTAACTGAACTTTAGTAAGTGGCATAATTAATCAAGGGCATATATAACGATGGGAGCGAACCTGGCGACCGCGCTCGCCCTTGTAGCACTCGGTGACAGGCTTGGGGTCAAGCCCTAGTTTCTCGAAGCACGATTCCCACTCCTTGTAGTTTTTCGTCACCGCGAGCTCGATGCAGTGGATGAAACGGAAATGCTCCTTCTGCGAACCAGCAGCAGCGGACAACACAGGGGAGACGCTGTGAATTAAGTGCATGCTCTTCAAGATCTGTGGCTGGCAGGTTAATTTCATCGTGATCGTCATCGTGTCGTAGTAAGTATATTAACTATTGCATCACTGTGATCATCGGTGTTGATAGTAGTATACATTAACTAGCATATTGTTCTGTCCAAAACCTCTTGCCATTGCGAGACAACACGCTGTGTGTTACGTGGTCAGGCTTGTGACTTGTGCTAATGGTCTTTTGATCGCGGGAATTACCGGGTTCGGCCAGGTGTCGATGGCGCAAGCCTCCATGGTGTTCAGCAAGCACTCGTCAGGGCCATGCTGCAATAATGAACAGAGCATCAGTATCAGCAGCGGATGAGAGGAGAGCACCAATATCATGATTCATGGGAGCTACGCTACCTGGCAGTAGATGGTGCCGTCGTCGTCGGCTTCGGCGTTGCCGTAGGGGACGAAGGTGACGTTGGAGACCTCCAGGAGGCCGTCGTCCTCGAAGATCTCGGCGAGGTGCTGCACCACGAAGCCCGCGCAGCCGGGGCACAGCGACTCGTAGTAGAACCCCACGTCCACCTTCGGCGCCGCCGCGTCGCCGGCGGCCGCCGAGGCGGCGCCGGCCAGGAGGAGCGCCGCGAGGAGGAGCGGGTGGATGCGGGCGGCCATGGAGATTCTCCGATCGGTTGGCGAAGGCCGCTGCGGAGCGAGGAGAGGGGAGGAGGTAGAGATTGGAGAACACTTGAGCAGTTGAACTTGGAGGGAGACGAGGAGCTTCGCATGGGGGGTTTATATTGGCGTGGCCAATGGCGATTGGCCAGCTGGGTAGGTGCCACGTCCGCAGCGGGGTGGCAATGCGTGGGTCCCACCTGGGACCTGTTGGCCCACATGCAGTGGCCGTGCGCCGTGTGCTGTAGGGTTTGTGATTGGCATACAGCCAAGATCATCCTGATCCCTGAACAAATTTTGTAGTGTTAAGCAAAGCTCTACTGTACTGATACATTGAACAGCGACCTGAGCATGTACTGTCTAGCTAAAAGCGTGTGAGTACATCCAAAAACGCACACGTACTTTAATTAAACCCAAGAATTTGTGCTGGCTGACGTGTTTTCTAGGATGTGTATAGGTAAGCATGTTAAGATTGTTACAAAATTGTGAGAGTACTGTCATGTGCCTTATGGGTCATGGAATGGTGGTGTTCCTAAAATCTAAATGCTACAAAACTACAAAAATCTAAAACCAAATTAGACTGTGACGAGCTAGGAATATTCCCATAAACTTGTACAGATTACAGATTACTGAGATTAGTATTTCAAGAATAACACGGCTTCTAGTGTTGATTGTATTATACAGCCCGTAAAGTAATACGGTCGCAAAAACAACTGGCTAGATGCATGGTAGGTGCAAATTCTCCTCTTTCGGTTATCGTTCACCACTACTGAGTCGACAAACGCAAGTACTCCGTACTTAGCTAGCTATTGTCTGATTAATTTAGAGAAGAGAGCCGATCTTATATAAATTCAGATGCTATTTGTGTATATAAAAGCAAACTTAGGGGGACATTATAAAACACTCTCTCCCATATAGTCCCATCAACAGAGTTTAGGGCTCGTCAATGAGAGATGTATATTTCGCATACTAACACGTTTATATAGACGGGTAGCACGGGCTATAGCTCAGACTGCTCAGTGGCAAGCAATGCAGCTATGCACACTATATTCGAGCAATGAGCTTGCCCACACGCTAATCCAACTCATGTTTCCCTGTCTTTTAATTCTCAGAAGATTTTTTTTAATAAGCTGCCGTCTATGCAACAAAGCCTTCCTGCAATACATATATACATTAAAGTAAAATACAAAAGAAAAAATAATGTAAAACTCAAAGCTTTTAAAACATGCTATATACTAACTAAAATAATAGAACAGTAAAAATAATGGAGAACATCATTATTGTGGGACCGAGTCACCCAAGTCCCACAATGATCATTTTAAAAAATATATTGAGCCTCGATGTAACGTGGATTGCCGAACAAACGAACAACGAAATGAACAGTGTGTTCTAAAACGTAGTGGTGGGAGTTGGGCCGTGCCGTGCCGGCCCGGCCCGGGCCCGTCGTGCCTCGGGCCGGTGCAAAACGGGCCGGCACGGCCCGGTCGGCACTTCGGGCCGTGCCGGGCCGGCACGGAGTGCCAAAATCTAGGCCCGGCACGGCCCAATAGCACGGCAGGCCAGCTTCGGGCCGGGCCGGCCCGAGCACGGCCCGAGTAAGAAAACAGCGAGCAAAATAATTTTTTATAAATTCATACGTTGCTCAAATGAAAAAGTTGTCTATACAAAAAAGATGCGTCTCGAAGTTATCTACAACTTTCGTGTTCAACCCAAATTCATCCGAGCAGTATAAGACCTCGAAAATGACGAATTACCGAGGACTGTGCCGTCGGCCCAAAAGCAGGCAGCGACAAAAATATTTTTTATAAATTCATACATTGCTCAAATGAAAAACTTGTCTACATAAAAAAGATGCGCCTCGACATTATCTACAACTTTCGTATTGAACATAAATTGATCTGAGCAATGAAAGACCACGCAAAATAAAAAAAACCGAACCGTGCCTCTATTCGGACCTGGCCGGCCCAAGCACGGCCCATACAGTCGGGCCGGGCCGGGCGGCACGCCGTGCCTGGTTTCCAGGCCCGGCCCGGCACGCTACTTCGGGCCGTGCCGGCCCGGCCCATCAAATTTCGTGCCGGGCCGTGCCACGGGCCCGAAAAATCGGGCCGTGCCCGTGCCGGCCCACCTGGCCCGGCCCATTCTCCCAGCACTACTAAAACGAGATTTGGAGCCTAGGACGCTTGGGTCAACTTGGAGCTTCATCTACCTACTTAAGCGGAGAGATCCACCCCTCAGTTCTTTTATTCAACGATTAAATCCTTGTATTTCAATACACAGTCATCTGATCCCTCACATACCGCCACATTCATGTTCTACCCTTACGTACTATCTCATTCGCAGCTTAACACCTTATGTGTCATCACCGTTAACTCTATTCATGTAGGCCATTAGAAGGCCAACAGTAATGCCTAAAATACCTCTACATTGTAAAACTTCAAAAATTGTGTCTCGTACATTTGAACTTTACATGAAGTGGTTTAAAATTTTAAATTTATGTAAAATCATGATTTATGATTTACTTGCCGGAAACTTTCACAAGATTTTACATCCAAAATTTCACATGATTAAGATAAAATTTCACATCCATTTTTTTTTGTTGGCATGTTTGAGCACACATGGTTTTCTAAACCCGCGTAAAAATTTTCCAAAATTATATAATTTTTCTATATTTTTTTAGAATTTATCTTATTTTTCAATGTATGGAAAGGCAAGGACATAAGTGTCTTTATGTACCTCTGTAATAGCTTGACCAATTAATAGTGGCATAGAAAGTATTCCCTCCGTTTCAAATTGTAGTTCACTGTTGACTTTTGAAAACGCCTTTTGACCATTCGTCTTATTCAAAAAAATATTGCAAACATGCAAAAATATAAGTCATGCTTAAAATATGTTTATTGATAAAACAAATCACAACAAAATAAATAATATTTACATATATTTTCTGAATAAGACGAATGATCAAATATAATATCCATAAGTCAACAGTGAACTACAATTTAGAACGGAGAGAGTATTAAGCTACAAACAAGATATGTGAGGATAGAGCGTGAATTTGATGTTATGGATGAGATAAGAGACTCTGCAAGGACATACAAACAAGAATTTGACCCTTTATTCAAAAGAAGTTACCCCTCAATTACCAGCACAATAGCTTACTTTATTAGTGTTATACACTTGTACTGTTATGGGGTTCCAATAGTCTCAACAGAGAGGTCTCAACAGAGAGGGAGAGAGCACTGTCCTATCTGTATGTTCATATGACCCCAAAGGGGCACATTGAATCATTCAATTATCGTCGTCAGGAAGCACCATCTGAACCTCGCCGGCATTCTCGTCTTCAGCATGCTTAAGCTTTATCTCGCCGGACTTGTAGCTGACACCATTGCCTGCGTCCCTCTGATGGCGGCGGCCCAACTCTGCCTTCTTGCAAGCCTCCGGGGGAGGGCCCTTGTACGCCGCGCAGACGTAAGCTATGACGTTCTCGTAGTCCTGAAACGGAAACACGCCCATCATAAGCAAAGAATCAGCCACATTAGACGGTCAGATTAAGCGATGATGGACTCGAGCAAGCGGCCAGTGTGATTTGGAATCATCCACAAGCTCATCCGAAACTAATGAATGTGTCAGGTTGTCACTTACCTCGAGGAGTGGCTTCCCATTGACCACCACCCATGGGACGTACTTGTGAGGAGGCTCAAGAGCATCAGTCTGATCTTTGTACTTGAGCTGAAGCTGGACAGAGCAAACAGAATAAAATGCAGCGGTTATGGTTAGCATCCGAGGCAGAAAGTCGTACCAAGAAGTAGCATAATCATGGGCATGATTGGGGGTTTGGGGCGAACCTGGTGACCGTGCTCACTCTCGTAGCACTCGGTGACAGGATTTGGGTCAAAACCCAATTTTCCGAAGCAGGACTTCCATTCCTTGTAGTTTCTTTTCACCACCAGGGACTCGACGCAGTAGATGAAACGGAAATGATCTTTCTGCCAACCATCAACAGCAGAGAACACAGGACAGACAATGTAAAGTCCCAATGATGGGGGGAACACAGACACACAGTTGCCAGGATTTGAACCGATAATTTCACCGCAGGCTGTTATGTCTTATGATACGATGATGATATTACTCATTGTTATTAGTCCTACTGTACTGGGTAGCTAGTTGATGACAGAGCTCACTGTCAGGGTTCTGCTAACAAATTCTTGCAACTGCAACAAGAAGTTGGGTGGTCATTGTTGTGAGAATGGTTGATTTTGATTGGTTACCGTATTCGGCCAGGTCTCGATGGCGCAACCCTCCACGGTGTTCAGGAAGCATTCGTCAGGGCCATGCTGCGACAATCCAAGAGCTCAAGAGAATCAGTGTTAGCCCAGTATTCAGTAATCAGTTGACCGAGCTCTGTCTCAGAAGAGGAATACAGGTAGCAAATTTAACCCAAGAACTAAGCCCACACCCTGAATTCACAAGCGGATCAAGAAATGCGCGCTATATATGTGGAAGCAAATGAGAGGCGCCGCGCAGGGTGGCCCACCTGGCAGCGGATGGTGCCGTCGGTGGCGGCGCGGGCGTTGCCGTAGGGGAAGAAGGTGACGTTGCAGGCCTCGAGGAGGCCGTCGTCCTCGAAGACCTTGGCGAGGTGGTCCACCACGAACCGCGCCGAGTAGGGGCACAGCGACTCGTAGTAGAGCCCCACGTCCACCTTCTCCGCCGCGCCGCCGCCAGCCGCCGAGGGGGCGGAGGCGGAGGCGGCGCCGATCAGGAGGAGCGCGGCGAGGAGGGGAGGGTGGACGCGTGCGGCCATGGAGATCGGTCGCCCCGGATCTCCGAGCAGCTAGCAGCTGCTGTGGGGTGTCGGCCAAGGTCGTCGGGGAGCGAGGAGCGGCGGAGTTGCAGCCTTGCAGGAGGAGAGGAGGAGGTTAGCAAGGGGGCCACGTGCGCAGCTCGGTGTGCGGAGAGGGGCAAAAAAAAGACGTGGATCCACGTGGGGCCCACATGCAGTGAACATGCACCTGTGGGCCGCGGCACACTGTACAGCAACCTGAGCATGCGTGTACTGTCAGTACGTACATCCAAAAAAGTATACCACGTACGTACGTACAATGTGATCTAGCTGTATATGTGGAAAGGAAATTTGGTGGCACCCGGTGCCACACAAGCTTTGTGGCATCTAATTTTGTGCCTATCTCTCTCCTCCCCTCTCTCTCTATCTCCTCCCATCTCTCTCTCTATCTCCAGAATGCTGAAATCAACTAGAGATATCTTTTTAAAAAAGGGAATTGCAAATCATCAGTCGACTGAAATCCAGGGAGATTTCAGTCGATTTCCCACTTACCCGCACGCCGCCCGCCGTCTTCCTCCCCTTCGGCGACCTCCTCCTCTCCCGCCGCCGAGCCGCCATGGATGGGTTAGGGTTTAGGTGGGGTTCGGGTTCAGGGTGCCGCTGGGTTTAGAGGGATGGCCGGGGGAGGCGGCGGCCCGGTGGTTGGTGGGGGATGGA